>JAADXK010000448.1:0-23691 GCA_023337805.1 Globisporangium barbulae
GCTGATCATCGCGCACCGTATCAACACGATCCTGCACTGCGACAAGATCGCCGTGATGGACGCTGGTCAGGTGGCTGAGTTTGGCTCACCAACAGAGTTGCTGAGCCAGTCCGAGTCAATCTTCACGTCACTTGCCAAGCGATCAACTCACGTTTTGTCATCGTAGGCTTGTGGGCAGCAGGAGTTGTGGGAGCTTCTTTGCATCATGATAGTTATGAGGTGTTTCTTGCCTCGGAGAAATATTAGACTCTATTTGATCCTCGAGTGTGATCTTGATAGTGTAGCTTATCAGGGTAGTCGAGTCCTCTGCCAGCCTGTACAGTATGAAGCGGCCATTATTGATAGTAGGATCTGCTAAACAGCAGATCAAGAGCAGATTTGCGACGTATCCAAAGCCCTACTTGGTAGTCGCTCAGGAAAGTAGCCGCAGCAACTTCGTCTTTGCTGGACGGTTGATCACCTGTTTCTTGATCAGGTGTGCTTCGCGTTGAAACGAGAGTGCCACAGCTCTTCAAGTACGCGGTGGTCCTATGGTGTCCATGGTGTCGTCCGTTCACAGCCACCTCAAGCGGAGTCAACCCGAAGGAATTCACTTTTTCAAAATTCGCATTCTGCTCCTCCACCAGATAGCGAACAATGTCAAGGTGGCCGCGCGCTGCCGCTGCAAAGAGCGCTGCCTCGTCGTCGTTGGCCGTATGCTGAGCATCAGCTCCTTCTTGGCACAAGTACTTCACGAGGCGCAGATGTCCACAACCAGCAGCTGCGACCAGTGGCGTGATGTCGAACTCCATGTCGTGTATCGTAGCGGTGTAAGCGGCGTTGATGTCAAAAGCTCCATGGTTGACCAGCAGATGTACAACTTCAGCGTTGTTGCTAAAAATTGCTCTACAAACCAGAGTTGACCATTGCTCTTGACTGTCGCGTGCATTAGCATTGCGAGCAAGCAGCACGCGAACTACATCGGTGTGCCCATACTTCACAGCCTCGCGTAGAGCGGACAAGTCGGATGTCGCAGTGTTCGAACCCACCCCACGCGCTTCAGCCAGGAGCTCGAGGATTTCTGTGTGACCTCTTTTTGCTGCAGCACACAGTGCAGTGACACCATCATAGCGATGGCCATCAACGTCCGCGCCATGCTCGCACAAGAACTGAACGATGTCGCACCAACCAGCTTTTGCAGCACAAAATAGCGCTGTCTCTCCAATGCCGTGGGTTCGATGGTTGACTGCGGCACCTCCAGACACGAGCAACTGCACCGTCTCAAGATGTCCTTCACGAGCGGCAAGAATCAGTGGGGTTTCATAGCGGTAGTTTTCAGCGTTGATATCAACATCCAACGATGGCAGCACTTCCAGCAAGTAGCGCACGATGTCGACATGGCCAGCAAAGGCGGCAAGATGAAGAGGCGTAGATCTATAGCGCTGACTGGGTGCTTGCAAGTCTGCAGTACATCCACAGATTCGCCGAACAAGCTTGAGCAAATCCAGCTGGCCGCGGACTGCCATGGTGTGGATAGCCGAGTGCTCCGTATCTTGACTTCCTGGTTTGTTGGCATCTGCGCCAAGCGATAAAAGCGTCTCGACCAAGTCGCACGAACCGTTTTTGATGGCAGTGAACAGCGGCGTGTCACCACGTGCATTGTACGCGTTCACATTCGCTCCTTTTGACACGAGCAGCTTCACAAACTCGACGTCTTGCGCTTGTGCAAGGCACTCGATGAGCTCCGAACGACCGAACACGTCCAGTGACAGCAGACACTGAAGGATGCCAATGTTCTTTTGCTTGGCAGCGCATTGCAGCACGCCGAGTCGCAGCTGGTCGCTTCTCTGAGTGAGGTCTTCGAGTTTGCTTTCAGCAAAGCACTTGAGAATCGCGAGCCGTCCGAGCTTGATCGCAAGATACCACAGACTCCACCACGGGCGCAACGTGGACATCGTGTTTGCGCCCATCAATACCAAATAGCGAGCGATTTGCAGATCACCGCGTCGAACTGCATCTGCAAGCGGTGAGACCCCCGCGATAGTCTCGTCATTGACACGCGCACCGCCGTTCTCCACCAGCCACTTGACAATCTCAAGATGGCCATGGTTGGACGCAACAGCGAGCACTGGCTTGCTGAATCCAGGACAATTGCCGTCATCGCCGTTGACACGCGCTCCACGGGCCACGAGTAGCTGCACAATCTTCAGCTGACCGTATTGACACGCCATCCGGAGAGGGCTCGTGTCGTAGCACTCGCCAAGCCGTGCGTCCACGTGGACGCCATTGTCCACGAGCAGGCAAACTGTCTCCACGTCTCCTGCCGCAATACACGCTTCCAGGAGCGTCGTCACCAGCATGTTGTTACCATTCTCTCGAAGAGCATGCTGCTTTCGGCGATGCGTGAAGACGGCTTCTGCGACTACGAGGTTCTGCGTGTTGTACAGCGCAAGCTCGTGTGCGACGTCTGCCTGGATCACTTGCTCAAGGACAGACGGCGCAGGCAGAACGCTAGCATCTTGTTCGTCAGCAGCAGCACCGCCAGCAGTTGCTGTGTCCAGCGACGGCGGCAGCAGCGCCGCCATGTCGCTAGCGAGGGCGTGGATACGCGCTTCTTCAACATCCTCTTTTCTCGCCATTTCCACAACTGGGTCTGCTTTGAAAAGGAGAGAAATTTGCGTACATTTTGTGTTGTGCGGATTTACAGAAAGGAAAGGTTTAATTTGCACCGCAGTCCATCTCATAAATTTGAAGATCTGCTTTTGTCAGAGACTTTACAGATTGGTTTCTCCGCTTTCACTCAGTTTGCTATTTCGAGAGCCAACCTCATGAGGCTATTTATTTGCTCCTAGCGTGTCTGTCGCCTTGATGACCCAAGCTACTTGTTTCACTATCCACGTGAAGGAAAGCTCCGAATCTCAAGCATGGACGATGGGCCGAGTGAGGCTGAGCGCGTGCGCGTCGTCGTGCGCGTGCGGCCGCGCAACGAACGCGAGGAGCAGCAGGAAGGCGACACCTCGTCAGGTTTGTCTTCGTCTTCCCATGTAAGTGCCTAAAGCCTAGGTGTCCCAGTCTATAAGCTCTCAAATCTCTGATCTGACCCACTTGTTTGATTATCCGACCATTGTACCTCGACTCGAATTGACCCAGGTGCTCCGAGTCGATGCGTCGATCGGCCAGGTGCATGTGTGCAAGAAGAAGAGCCCGTCGGAGGTCGAGCGCGAGCTCTTTTGCAGCTACGACCGTGTCTTCGACCCGAGCGCGAGCCAGCAGAGCGTGTTCGAGTACCTTCAGGACTCGGTGCAGCAGGTCGCGCAGGGCTTCAACTGCACGATCTTCGCCTACGGTCAGACGGGCACGGGCAAGACCCACACGATGCTGTACGATAGACCAACTCGATCTACCTTCATTAGCTTCCTAGTCCGTTCTCACCCAGCTCTGTTGCCATTCTTTTAGGGGTAAGGATATTGAGAAGCACATCGAGTCTCTCTCACCAGCGTCTGGGATCAGTGCCTCATCCTCAGCAGCTAGCACCACGAGCCGCGAGAACTGGGGCGTGATCCCGCGCGCCGTTGAGAGCCTCTTTGAAGAGCTGCGCTCGATCGGTCGCCACGGCGCCGCGGCGATCGTCTACTGCTCGTACATGCAGATCTACAACAACGAGGTCTTCGATCTGCTTCAGGAGAACAAGCAGCGCATGAAGGAGCCGCTCGCCGTGCGCGAGCTGATCAAGGGTAATGGCAAGCAGATCTACGTGAGCGGGCTCTCCGAGTTCCGCGTCGCGAACCTCGACGAGACGCTCAAGCTGCTCAAGACAGGTAACCGTAACCGCACGATCCGCGCGACCGAGTACAACGAGAAGAGCAGTCGCAGCCATGCGCTGCTGCAGATCTCGGCTGAGGTCGAGTCCCGAGGCGTCGAGGGCGCGACGACGATCATACGACGAGCGAAGCTCAACCTCGTAGACCTCGCGGGCTCGGAGAAGTGGGCCACCGACGCCGTCATGGGTGTCGAGCGCTGCAAGGAGCTCACGGCGATCAACCAGAGCTTGTCGGCGCTGGGCAACGTCATCTCGGCGCTCACGAATCCGAAGCGCACGCACATCCCGTACCGCGACTCAAAGCTCACGCGGCTGCTGCAGGACAGTCTCGGTGGCAACACACGCACGGTGGTGATTGCGACGATCTCGCCGTCTGAGACGGCATTGGACGAGACGATCTCGACGCTCATGTTCGCCGACCGCGCCAAGTGCGTCATGGTGCGCGTCAAGGTGAACGAGATGGTCGATGACGCGATCTTGTTGGCGAGGGCGCAGCGCGAGATTGCACGCCTCAAGGTGCTGCTCAAGCAGAACGCGTCGCCGCAGCAGGTCACGGGGCTCGAGGAGCAGAACGCGAGACTCGTGAAAGAGAATGCGGTGCTGGTACTGGAGAACAAGAAGCTGCGGAAGAAATTGGCTGGATGTGAGAACCCGGGCTCTGGAACTGTACCTGGGATCAACAACTTTGTCTCCTCGGAAGGTGGGAGCATGCGAGATCTCGAGCCACTCGCTGGCCAGACTCACACTACATCTGAACGGAATGTACAGCCTAGCAGCTCCAAGCAAAAGCCCGAGTCAGTCCACTCTGTTGATTCGACTAGCTCTGCAACGAGCAAATCCAGCTCGCTGCAGCTGAACAAGCTCCGACTCGATCTCATGGGCTCATCAGCAACAAAAGCTGTCGACGCGACTGGGAAGCCCCGTGTGATCGCTGCGTTCGTGGATAAGGCAGAAAATGACGACGACGTCCGAGCGCGTCTTGATGGCGTCGAGAGGGAGCATGAACAGCTACTGCGAGACATTCAGACTGAGCGACGAGATCTGGAACAGAAGCTCGAGCAGCTCTCACAGCAATGCGGTCTCGTGACGGACCCCACAAGCAACAGCACGAACGACGAGGAGGCTTGTCCCATGTGTGGGAGGAACATTGATGACCACAGCGATGCAGCGCTCGATCTCTGCATTGAGAAGGAAGAAATGGAGATGAAGAAGCAGCTGTCTGCACTAGACTCTGGTGGAGGCAGCCAGCACGATCTGGCATCAGCAGGCGAAATGGACGAGCGAGGTCTCTTTCAACAAGTGGAAGCCAATGGCGGTGAAAAGCAACCTGGAGATCACTTACGAAGTCCACCAGGGGCGACGATCCCAGCACGCAAGCCTGACACTGCAGCTGAATCTATCTCAGCTAGATCATCATCAGCAACAACCACTCCACGTAGACTCTCAACCTCAGCGTCAGGTGAGAGACCGAGTCCGTACCTCCAAGACCTCGGACTGAAGCCTTCGACGCCGTCGTCGCTCCAGTCGAAGCCTAAACCGTTCACCAAACGGCGGAGTTTGCGAGAAGGAGGCACTGTAGCTGCTGGGGCTAGCACTCGAACTGCGAAAGCAACAGTCAGCAATGCCACCGCAACGCCTGTGGAGAGCAATTCCAGTAACCAGAACGACTCACATAGCCCACCTCCCGCTTCCACCACTGAAAACGAGATCCCGATCTTGCGCCAGGGCCACAAGAGCGTCAAGGCGCTCAAGAAGTTCCACGCCATGTCGCCCTACAACCTCAAGCTCCTGAAGCGATCGGCAACGGACAAGAAGCAGACGATAGGTGCCACTAGCACAAGCTCCAACAACAGTGTTCTCCAGAGCGAGTCTCAGCGAAGACAAAGCGAGGAGAACCCCAACTGTCCGACGCCCGAGTCGTCGTCCGTGAGACACAAGAGCCCCGCTGCTGACACCGTCACGAACTCAATCCGCGACATTGGCCTCAAGCTCACGGTCTACAAGTTCCGATACGACTGTTGGTACCCGTGCACGGTCGTGGGCTTCGACGGCAAGCGCAAGCTACACTGCTGCCAGTTCGAGTACGGCGACAAGCAGTGGCAGGACCTCAAGGAGCGCAAAGTCCAGGTCGTGGGTCGCGTCGGGGATCCAAGCGATGACTCGGACTAGTCTTCAACCTAACAGCGTAGAAGTCAGTCCCAAGTGAATGACGACGTGAGTGTGAGGTGGGTGTTGACTTGGTTGTTATATTGAAGAATGAAAGACGACGGCGCTCGGTGGTAATAAAACAAAGGGTGAATGTGCGCATGCACACACACGAAGAGAGATCTATTTTATTTGCCGTACTTGTGGCGCTGCAGCGCACCGGGTAATCTGCTGAGCACCTTGAGCCAGGGCGTCTCGACAATCAGCAGCTCGTTCTCGTCCAAAAAATCCACGAACGAGAGCGGCCGGTAGCGGTTGATCACGCGGCAGAAGCCGTCCTCAAGGTCCACGAGTTCGCCCTCACTGGCGTGCGCCTTGCCATCTGACTCGGTACCGACGCTCATGGCGCGGCCGCGGCCGCCACGCGTCTTCTTCACGGGCGACGGGCTCTTGGTCGACGCGTCGAACTGCTGCTTGCCCATGTTGATCTGGTACAGACTCGACTGCGAGTACAAGTACAAAAAGTCCGGGTGCGCCGGGTCGAAGGCCATGCCCTTGACGTTGCGGCCATCCACGAGCGCCTTGGGGAAGCGCTCATGGTGCTGGCGGTACCACTCGGACAAGCCCTTCTTCTCCACGTCGTAGCACACGAAGCTGTTGGACACGAGCGTGACCACGAGCGTCGAGCCCGACGGGTTGAAGCCCAGACTCGTGTGCATCTCGCTCGGGCGCGGCAGGTGCGCGTAGAACTGCATCGAGTCGAGGTTGTAGATCGAGATCGTGTTGGCCGCGTCACCCGTGCCGAGCCACTGACCGTCCTGCGAGATGCTCAGCGACAAAATCGCCGACGGGACGACATCAACGTCGTCCTTGTCCTGTGTCTGGGACGCAGGCGCAGACACGTGGAACGTCTTGAGAATCTCAAGCTTCGTGAGGTCAAGCACGGAGATCTGGTGCGCGTCCGTGCCAATCACGAGGCGCGTCGAGTCCGGCGAGAACGCCAGCACGCGCGCCGACTCGCACGCAGCCGCGGGCAGCGTGAGCTTGCGCGGGCGGAAGTCACTCGAGGTGTCGAGTGAAAAGAGCTTGAGCTCCTTGGCCGTCGAGCACGCTACGAAGCTGCCGTTGGGCGCCAGCGCCGAGCACGCGATGTTGAACGAGTCGCTCACCTGGAGCTCGAGCAGCAGCTTGTGGTTGTTGTTCACGACCGAGTCACTGGAGGATGACGACGAAGTGGCCGCGAGGCGCCAGAGGTCGAGCGACGTGGACTTTTGCACGAGCAGCACGCGCTTCTCGCTTGAGAGCGACACGCTCTTGCGGTACGGCATGGACGCGATCTTGGATGGCCGGTGCACGTTGAACGAGTCGGCGCGGTACCAGACGAGCTGCGTGTCGATGCCGCCCGAGACGAGCACCGGGTGTGCGCCCGACGAGAGCGCGAGCGTGCGCACGTCGTGGCTGTGCGCGCGGTGGCTGTACGAGTACGCCCAGTTGTTCTCGTGGCCGGCGACGCGGCGGAACTCGACGACCTGGTTGTCCACACCAGAGGCGAAGAGCACCGAGTTGGCCTGGTCGACCGCGAGCGCGAGGATGTCAGCCGTCAGGTGCGAGAACTTCTGCAGCAGCGTACCCGTGGCACCGTTCCAGAAGCTCAGGTTGCCGTGCGAATCGCCGCTCACGACCGTGAGGTTCTCGAGCACGAGCAACGACCAGACGACGCACTTTTGCTTCGCGAGGCTCTCGAGCGTGATGCGCGACTCGTTGCGGCCCGAGAGCGCGTTCCAGCAGTGGATGATTCCGTCCTCGCTACCGGAGAACATCTTGTTTGAGGTCGCATGCCACGCAAGCGAGACCACGCGGCGGCCCGTCGTGATGAAGCCCTTTTGGAAGTACAGCTCGTCGTTCTCGAACGAGAAGAGGCGGATGCGGCCGTCCTCGCAGCCGACCGCGAGCGTCTCGGCCGCGTCGTTGATCTCCATGCACCAGATCGGCCCACCGTTCGAGTCCGTCACGTGCTTCTTCTTGAGCGACTGGAAGTCGATCTCCCAGAGCGTGCCGTCGAGCGATGCCACGAAGAGGCGGCCCGAGCGCGACCACTGCATGGCCGAGATCTTGGCCTGCTCCGAGCCGCTCACCACATAGCACAGGTGCCACTTGCGGTCCACGTGCCAGATCTCGACGTCGCCGTTCGAGCGCGCGACTGCGAGCTGCTTGCCCGAGGGCGCGAAGCTCATGCAGTGGATCGCGTGCGGCATCCAGTCGAGGAAGCGGCAGCGGTGCACCTTGAGCGCGTCCTGGAGCTGCTCCTGCGGAGAGGCGGCCGCCGTCGTCGCCTTGCGCTTCTTGCCGTTCATCATCACCGCTGCTGCTGCTGTGGAGGTGGCCATGGCTGCTGCTGTTGTGGGGCGGCTGTCAGGACAAGGAGAGAGAGAGCAGAGAGCGAGCAAAGTTGCGTCCGTTGAGAGCGAAAATGGAGTGGTTGCGGGCGGCGCTTTTCGTCTTTCGGTTGGTTGGCGTGCAGAAAACCTCTTTGGCTAAGGTGCGAGGTAGAGTAAACCTCTTTGCCCAAACGGTGAGACTGCAGGCGCCCAAATTTATTTTTGGTATCGACAGCGCATTTTACACCAATCTGATTCACGAAAGCATCGTAATTTGGGTTCTGGAGTCTGATTTGGGTATCTACCGACAGTGATACAAATTTCGAGCTGTCTTGTCGGTTCTAAAAATGTTTCTCGAACCGACAACCCAATACAAACTTAACGTGAATTGTCGGCAAGCGCTTAAAATAGAGCCAAACAGCCCAAAACTGCCATTACAATGCCCTCTGATTGGCCTAAATGGTTTATCGACTGGTACATCATTCCGTTATTTAGTCTGGGTAGGCCAGTTTATCTAATTTGGGTCAATATTGTGTCTGCTTTACGCTGATTGGCACAAAAGCAAGAGAGCTGTTTTTAAGTGAAATAAAATAAATTTTTGTGAAGCTTTGTATTCTTTATGTGATCTATTCCCGCTCTGTTTCTGTGTGAAGAGAGAAGCCTTTCTGTGAACAACTACCCTCAGACTCCGTGAAGCACCATGACACACTTGTCTCCAGACGCGACAGCATGCAATGCCCAAGCGCTCGTTCATTTGCAATGGCATTTCTATCAGCTAGAAAATAGAGCGGTTACTCATAGACTGACTCGCTCAGGATCTCTATGGCAGCCTCTTTCTCAGCATGCTTGGCTTGGCCCCACGCCGACCCGCAAGCTGTAGACAACGATGTACTGTACTAGTTCGAAGCGGGCGAGTGCGTGACGATGTCCGCTGGCGGCTCTCAGGAAGAGTGCTCTGCTGGGGGCTTGGGGTGTCAAAGTCCACCAAATGGCAGCCTTGCGCATCGCATCTCGTGAGCTCGCTCCGAGCCCATGGCGGTCACACTGACCACATGGCGATCAATCAGAATCCCGGCAGTAGAAGCTGCACCGGCAGCTAGATAAACTTGTACACCGAATTGGTTGACACTCGTAGGCAGCCAACCTACAGGAAGAAGGTCCTCCGTCTCGAACGACACGATCGGCCTGGAAGACACAAAACAATCCGCACCACGAACGAACAAAACCAAAGCGCGCTTACAAAAACGGATACGTTTTCATTTTTCATCTTGGTACAAAACAAATCTTGGCTTCAGCAGAAGAAGACGAGATGACTCGGCGAGGGCTGCCCAGCAGCTCTGAAAGAGCTCACTGCGCTCATCCAAAGTGATCAAACGCTGTCTGTGCCATCCCCATTTCACTGTCGACCTATCTGCGTCTCTGCTTAGCAAGCGGCCTTGGAGCCCGAGGTGGTCGACGCTGAGGTCGCGGTGGTCGCCGATGGGGCTGAGCCGGACGATGGTGTCGCGGTAGTGGCCGATGGGGCCGAGCCGGATGATGGCGTGGCCGTGGTCACCGACGGGGTCGCGGTGGTCGCCGCTGGGGTCGTCAGGCGCGTGCAGTCCGACTCGAACGAGGTCGCGAGCGTGTAGACGTTGAAATTGGCGCCGCTCGTCGGGATGACGAGGATGCAGTCCGGCACGTTCTTGGAGATGATGGTCGCGATGAGCGAGTGGCACGACGCCACGCCGCACATCTTGGTCTTCTCGGCGTCGGTCGGCAGGGCCGTGGCGTAGAGCATGTTGTACCCCGCCTTGTCCGAGCAGTCGGTGAGGTCCGTGCCGGAGAGCAGGCCCGCGAGCGCCGTGAACGCCGTCGTCTGCTGCGAGCTGGTGCAGGCCTCGTCGGCGGCAACCGAGCTCACGAGCGCGAGGGCGGCGGCGAGGAAGAGTGTCTGGAACTGCATGGTAAACGGAGGAGTGGGGTGGGGTGGGAACTTGGAGCTGTTGGGCGGAGGCTGCAAATTGGAGAATGAGGAGAGGTGTGAGAGAGGAGCTCCTCGAAGGATCATTTGAAGAGAGTGGTGGCCCCGATGGGGACCAGCTCCGGGCGAACTGAGGCTGCTGTCCGTTCTGTATTCGAGTATCTTTGTTCACTTGGCAATAATCTGCCGTACTGCGACGGCTGCTGATAACGGCGCGCTTGCTGGGCGATTCAGTTTGCATCACAACATGACACCCGGCACTTGTTGTCGCAAACACAAAGTGGCATGTTCACGCGGCAACACTGGAGCGTTCGATCTTTCCAGGATCCGTCAATACGCAGACAGCTCATAGAGAGACCAAGATGCGGACGAGGCTCGCGGGTAATGCACCGACCACGGCAGCGAGGTCTCGGTTGATGCGCAACGGTACGGTGCTGACCATGTTTATGGATCATTTCAGCTGCAGTGAATTGAAGAGGTCACATATTTATGAAGGTATTTATACAACATCTTAGACATAACCCGTCATAAACGGTAGAAGCGTATCTGAGAGGGTATCAGAAGTAGCTTGCTTCGCTATTTGAGCAAGCTTCTCAAACTCTGATCAAAGTGCATCATGAAAGTATCGCAAAGCGATCAAAGTGCATCATAGAGCTCCTCCCAGCACTTCCCGTCTTATGCCGCTGTCGAACACGAGGACCAGTTTTGTATCGCATCTCGCTTACATATAGCGCAATTAGTGACCAACTGATATATACCATTTAAAATAATATACATATATAAAGGCTAAATGATGGTAGAATAAATAAATATGATAAGTTAAATAATTTTACCTGCCATAATCGATATGAACACATTTGAAAGGGTATACACTATATTCTGGTCATTAATCGCGCTATATCCCTGTACAACTCGCTTCCCGAAACAGATTCCAATTGCAGCAGCAAGTCATGACTCGGACTTGACACTCGCGCAGGATCGAAGGATCGATCGAAATCAGAGAGACATGTTTGTTGACCTGGATCGGAAATGCACGGCCGCCTTATAAATGATCGATCGCCTCTCGTCGATGACTTCCCATTCTTAGACCTCTCTCTTTGCAACACATTCGAAATTCGCACGAGCTCTTTGCACGAGTCGCACTCGAGCCATTACAAAATAGACATCACGCCACATTCCCAACTGCTGGGATGCCTTGAAGACTGCTGCGGATACAGTCTCTTGCACACAGATGCTGGTCATCTCAGTCCAGTTCGCTCGCAAAATTTGAGCCGATGGTCGTATCAGAGCGACATTTCTCTAAACGCTCTAAGCGCGACTCTCTCGGTTTCTTCGCATCCCACGAAGCCACCAATTGAACTCTTCAACTCCGTGCTGCAAGCGATCGTCAGCAAACATCTGACACATGCAAGGCATGCAAAGCAATTCAATAGTAAACGCGTTTGCCGAATGATTACAGTTGACTCGTTGCTGGCCATTACCAACAACTGACCCGTCGCCTGCCGCGTCGATTGCGCAGATCGGGGAGACATCAGGCGGTGTTACCATCCTTCTTTCGAGGCTTTCAGCGACGCCTGCTTGAACAGCGCATTTTGCTCCGCGAGCAGCTCTTCATGACTCGCGGCGTCCGCTTTCCGCGCGCCGACGCGCTGCCGCTTCTTCTGCATTGAGAGACCACACAGGACGCAGCGTCAGAGCCGTCACTAGGACTATGATGCATGCCAGCAATATCGTTATTAGCAACAAGCGTGCCTGGATCTTCTCGGTCTGCGATCCTTGCTGCTCGCGCACGTGATCGATGTACTCGCGCTTGCCCAGACTCTGATGCCAGCAAAATAACGAAACAAACAAGTAAGCGAGATCAGATCAGTGCCGTGAATATGTAGCACGCCACTTTACAGATCGGGAGGCAATGCTATAGTATTGTGTCGTATACCTCGAGAGCTTGCAGGACGTGGTCGGACGAGATGCGGTAGTTCTCCTTCTTGGCGCCGCTCTCGGCAATCTCGTTCGCCTTGGAGCCCACGAGTTGCAGGAACACTGAGTGATGCACACACACCACGATAGTGAACTTATCTATCTGCGTGCGCATACACGATACAGTACAATGTATTATTTGCTGTACATGTGGCGCAGTCGTTGACCCAGTCGAGCGTCTCCTTCTGGATCGCGACGTCCTCAGGGATCACATCTCGGAGCAGCTTCTCAATCACCACTGCAGTTGCAACACACGCGCAGACACACAACCGCACTGTACTAAGTATCAATGTAAGGCCGCATACGCTCTGCGTACCACAGCAACAAAGCTGTGTCACTCGCTACGTACCTTTCGAGAGAGCGCCGCCGCCGCCTACCGCCATGCTCGCCACTTGATTGTGTTGTTCCCTGCAAGCTGTTTGCTTGCAGTCATTCCCACTAAAGTACGAAATCGGGAGTGTGTGTAGCCACATTTCCGATAAAGTGCGAGTTGCAGTTGTGAGCAGACAAAACTTCAGTGTGACGAGATCACTTGGAGTTTGTATAATGGTGTCGCGCGGGCAATCCGCTAAAGTGCGCTACATGGCATACAAAAGCCAAGATATGTTGTAGCGTTGCGTGGTGGCGCCATGTCCGCGCCCAGAAATGGCTACGAAGCGCAGAGACGAGGGCGGTGGTGGAAGCGCGCGCGTGCGGCCCACGGGCGCCAGTCGCGACTTCGTTCCCAATATCACCAGCAGTGGCGCTCGTCGAGGACGCGATGATGAAGACGGCGAAGCGCATGCGGACGACAAGCTGCTCGCAGAGGCGTCTGCGCGCTTGACGTCACTGACTAAGGCGGTCGGGATCCCGCAAGTTGACGCACCACGCGCTCGACAGATCCAGTGGCGCTTCTGGACAGAGAAGGCCGGCATTCTGAGTGACGCGATGCAAATCTACGCGCTCGTATGGCAGCTCTCGCAGCCGTGGCCTTGGCCCGCGCGGTGGCTGCGCGCAACCCGCTGGGTGAACGCGTGCAATCTCGACGTCTTCAGTTTCCGAGCCACGGGCGCGGCGATGGGTGCGACATCGCAGCCGTTCTCACTCTGGGGCGAGATGCAGCATTACTGGTTGTATGCGCTGCTGTGGGCGGTGCTGCCGAGCGTAGCACTCGTCGGCTTTCGTGTAGTCACTACGTACTGGCGACGAAGTGGACGGAGCGACTACCTCGTGCTCAAGATGCAGCTCGAGAACGCGTTGCTGAAGCTCTACCAGCTTCTGTACTTGCCCATCGGTCTTGCGGTGGTCCGACTCGTGAACTGCAATGCAGACGGTGTCGTGTCAGTGGATCCAGTTTCCATGGGCAGTTGCTGGTCGTTTCGGCACGGCGCGGCAGTGTTCATCGTCACGATATGCCTCGGAGGCATCTTCCTGGTCGGACTCCCGCGGTTGCTGCACAAGCGCATTCACAGGTACCTCACACATCAATGTGTGGAGAAGCACGAGCGGTTCGTGCGAAGCAAAGAGCTTGAGTTCGTGCTCGGCACGTCGGAGACGTACCTGGATCTGTATATACCCCTGCACACGTCGTTCCTGCGCCACTCGGTGCGCCACCCAGTCGACGTGTGCGCCTTGAAGCTGGCGTTACTGCTTGTGTTTTCGCTTCTGCGCTCGCCATTCCCCAGCAAAGCGAACCAGGGGTATCAGGGAACGCTCTTCGTCGCGCTGATTTCAGCTTTTGCGGTCAAGCGGACGATGCGGCCGCCTTTTCGAGCAGTGTCGAGCTCGCGCTTGGCGCTCGTTGTGGATTGGGCGCTTGTCGCCAACGGAGTATTTGGTAAGGCAGGCGTCCCTGTAATCTTGCTACTGGCATTGCTCATTGTCTGACTGATGAACTAAAGCGCTGTTGCTGTTCCTACGCAGTGCTCTTGTGTGCGAATGGGGTGCGAAGCGCGCTCACAGTCGCAACTACGATGACGTCGTGCCTGTCGTTCGTCAACGTCTGCTCCGTCATCGCGATCGGTTTGTCGCTGGCACGTAGTGCGCATCAATGGCTGGCTGCGCGGCGAGTCGCAAATCGGCAGGCAGGTGTGCTGGAATCGTCTTGGTGGCTGTCGACGGAGGGCAAAGAGGCCACTGTGTTGCAAAATAAGGCTTCTTCAGTGCTGGAGTGGGTCGACGCGATCAAGCACGCCAAGGCAGTGGTGCTGAAAGCGCTGCTGGTGACGCCGTCAATGCGCTCTGTTGAGGATTTGGGATCTGCATTCGAGCGTCTGCACTCAAGTCGAGAAGAGGCGATGAAGGCAAATCACCTGCTCTTGGTAAGCAACTGACACTTTTGTTGTACTCGTTGATTCTAAACTAACGTGAACATGCTGCTCATGTGTGCCCCGGGTCAGGACCAACTCTCCGAGATGCTTCTCTACGTGAACGAAATTTACGTAGAGGCTCTTGCGAGCAACCCGTTCCATCACATGGAGTTCCCCAAACATGAGCTAACTCAGCTTACCCAAGCAATGCAGAGAAGAGATCATCGCCAGGTGCTACTCTCATCTCGAACCCGTCGCGTCTTGTCCAGAATGAAAGCGGCTACTGCGTGGAAGACGACGGTGGAGCCAATTTCTGAAGTGCAGCTGGCGGAGGAGGAGAGTGAGAGCTTGGCAACCGCGGAGAATCTCCGAGCTTTCTTGGAAGAGTGCAGCTCGAAATATGCCTCTCAGGCTACGCTTGTCGTGGATTGGAAGGTCGTGAATTCACTATTCATGATCCATGGCGCGCAAGTACCGACCATGCTACCAAATTCAAATCTACTTCGAGTCCAGAGGTGGAGTCCAGCAACCAAACTGATCCAGGTTCAGCTGGAACCTGATGAAGACCGCAATTTCTTCTTTATGTCCATCACGGGTATCCACCAGCAAGGCTTCAAGCTTGAACTCATTGACTGCGGTGAGACGCAAGCGACGGAACTCTTAGTTGCGGAGCTTCAAGCAAGAACCACTGGGTCAGCTCAGGTTAACGACTCGCATGACAAACAAGTCAACAACACAGCTCGAGAAGTTGAGGAGCTGGTGAGATTGACCGAAGTGAGGAGCGCGTGAGTTCTTATCCCGTCAAACGTTGGTTTACGAATTTATTTTTTGTCAACATGCAATCGGTATTTGACGCTGCGAGTCGCGCTCTCCGGCTGCTGGATGTACGACTTAAGCGTGAACTCGCCAAATGCTGTAAAGCGGTAGCTCACCGGGGACGAAGAGCACTTGAGCTCGGACTTCGAGAGGATGTGCGCGTTTCTCTGACGATTGGTGTGCCAGGTCCGGATCGGCACGGAGTTTCGACCACGCGACAAGGCGCTCGAAGCTGGTCGCTGGAGGCTGTCGAATTTGGTGGCCTTCACTTCGTCGACCATGAACTTGTACAGGCGATCACCGTGCTCATCGTCGTGGTATCGTTTCGTGAAGCAAGGATTCTTCGGAGTTGGCGATAAGATCGTGGCAATCGTTTTCTGTCTGGCAGGTGCGACGTTATTGGACTGCTCAGCTTGCTGAGGAATGCTGTTGGCTCCGTACTACAGGTAGTATTTCCTGACGTCGAAGCTGATTGACTTTCCGATGTTCAAGTTCGACTCTTCCAGGTCGATGATGTTGTCAAGCGCTGTGTTAAAGCTCGCGAGTGTTGTCGGATTCGTCATGCTGATCGTCGGCGCCTCGCCGGAGAGAACAAGATGCACGTGGCGGAAGATGCGCTCGTATTCCTCTGCAGTGACTGTTTCTACCCACTACGCAAAACGCAAGATCGGGGACAGACAAAATCATAAGCACGGAAAGCACGAATTGTAGTCAGCCAGAGCGTCCTGCTTCGAGCTCTCGAGTCAAGCACGCACTTACCATCTCAGCGAAGAAAAACAGCGAGCAGCAGAAGCGGTCGAAGTTGAGGTTGGCAAACGACGACGCGTCCCGCGCTCGCATCTTCTCGAGAATCACGTCGCTGAGCTCCTCTTCCAGCAAATCGTCATCTCGCAGAGCAACATGGAGTACAGCTCGTTGTACTCGGCCATGTTCATACGCGATGGACTGGTGTGCGGTGCGAGCTTCCAGCATTTCTTCATCCACTACAGGATGTTCTTGTGGTTGCGAATGTGCGTGCGCTCGGCAAGCAGATACTCGTGGAACTTTCTGATCTGCTCCATGTTCGGGAATGAGCTCGCAGCGTCTGCACTCATGTCCGTACAGCAAAGCGATGACGTCAAATCTGCAATCGTGTTTTGGTCGAATGGCGAAGAAGGTTGTGCTGGTGACGACAAGGACGAGGGAGCGAGTGAGTGAGCGCGCTACGAGATCGCACCTTATGCTCGTTCATCTGAAGGACATCCTCTACTAGACACCAGTCGATCAACGGAGCAGAGCAGAACGGACACTTCCAGTAGATCAACGTCCTGGAAATATCTCTTCGGATTGGGCAATGCTATGACAAGCGATCCGTGAAATCAGAGCCAAGAATGAGAAGAGCTCAGCTCGCTGTTCCGTTGGTTGTAAATTTGGACTGGCGGTACTCTGCCCAGGATGGCGTAAGGAATTCGTGGCAAGCATGTGCTCGCAGCAGATTGCTTATCGATAGATGAGGGTCTCAGAGAAGCGTCCAACGGCCACAACTCAAGATCGAATCGCACAATCTCGGCGGAACGTGCCTCATTTATAGGGTTTGCTGATATTTCGACTGCATTAGTGGAATTCTGTGCCTGTGTCGCTATTTTCATGTCTAGGCTTCTTTCGTGGGCGAGAGTGCGGACTTGCCCGTCAGAAGAAACTGCGGGTCGCTGCTGCTGCTGATGTGGGCGACGCCATTTTTGCATGAAGGTGTGGTCGACGAGACACCGAGTCTTGCAGTAGTCGCTCGTGATGAGGGTGACGACGACGTAGGGCGATTGCGCGGAGCTGCAGAGCTCGGACGGAGACGGGAAGTCGCAGATGGAGGGCTGTGTTGCCAAAGCAGCGAGCTCCGCTGGTCGTGTCGGTCACGTCTGGCGTGAAGTTCTTGCTTCGAGGGTTGAATGTCCCAGCTTCTTGGCTGAGAACTGACGAATCTTCTCGAGGACGGAGTTCGTTCAATTGGTATCTTTGGTGCTCCGAAGTGGTTGTGGTACTGCGCCGCATCGAAGAAAATCGATTTGCCGATGCTCATGTTAAGCTCGCCCATGGCATTCTCGTTGTCGAGTGCGCTGCTGAAGCTCTCGAGCGTGGGCTTGAATGTCGACGTTGCTGCCTTTGAGCTCGCTGCATCCATCGATTCGAGTCCGGACATGATGGCACGAATGTGGTTGAGGATCTCTTCGTACGCGGCTTGGGTCACTTCGTCGACCCACTGTGCAAAAGATTGGCGTTAGCTCCCGTCAAGGATCAAGAGGTCAACTAAAGAGTCACAAGCGTCCTTACCATTTCGACGAAGAAGAAAAGCGAGCAGCAGAAGCGATCGAAGTTGAGGTCTTGAAACGACGACGCATCGCGCTGCCACATCTTCGCCAGGATCGCACTGTTGAGTTCGTCCTCCCAGCAAATCGTCATCTCGTACATCAGCATCGAGTACAGGTCCTCGTACTCTCCCAGCCCCATGGACTCGAGATCATCATGCGGCGCCAGCTTCCAGCATTTCCTCATGAGCTGCTGCGTGTTCTTATGATTGCGAATCTGCGTCCGTCGCTGAAGCAAGAGGTCGTGGAGCTTCTGCACGTCCTCCATGCTGATAACGGGGCTGTCGCTGATGCTGCTTTGCTCCAGGGTTAGCTACAGACTTGTACGAGGCTCCAGATAAGCAGCGCGCCTAGTTTGTGAGCCGCAGTGATGACACGGAATAGCGATACACGCAGCGGAGGCGTGAAGCTCAGAACAATGATAAAGCTGTTACTATCACGTTGTCAAGTCTGTTCTGTTCCCTGCAAATTGCACCAACATCGAGACACGCAGCAAAAGGCGAGAGAGAGCGAGAAAGTGTGTTGATGGTCTAAGGGCACAAAGGATTTCGTACTGAGAAGCTTGTGGCAGCTGAAAATATCAGCTCATCTCGAAAGATCGCGTGCGATCCTCCTGAGCAAAGATAGCCAGCCTCTCGAGTTCGAGAGCTGAGCACACCTCCGAAAGCTGTTCCGAGCGATCGGCGTCGTCAGTCTCATACGATTAGCACACAGTGAGGTTTAGAATGTGCCGAGAAGAGCTTCGAGAGATCAGGTACACAAGTAGATATCTGCTGCATTCAGTTCATTCGTCATCGTCTTCGTCTAGTGCCGGCCGCATATCACGGATCTTCTGTCGCTTGTAGGGCCTCTTCCCATTATTCTCTGAAGACGAGGATTTCTTCGTCGAATTCTCAGCAGCGAAAGGCACGACGAACCGACCACCAAACTGATCCCACTTTGAGATCACGCTCTTCATGAACGCGAACGCGTTCGTCGGCTCCGAGAGCGTCACGGAGCGGATGCACGGCTCGCTGTCGAGCCAGAGGAAGACCCACGTGTACTGCAGGTCGCTGAGCAGGAGCATCGCCGACTGGCCGCCCGTGGTCTTGAGGTCCACTGCGATGAGCTTCGCGACCGCCTGTGAGTATCGCGCGTCAAAGTTCTGCGCTACGTCGCGCTCGATGTGGATCGCCAGGCGCAAGCCGGGAAAAAGCAGCGCCATATCCTCCGTGTCGTCGCCAAAGTTGGTCAGAACGAGCAGCTCCGTGCCGCCTTTCAGTGCGAATGGGAGCCGCTCGTCGTCCACTGAGAGCAGCGTCTTGTTCGCTTCGACGCACACGAGCGCGAGGTCGCAGGCGTCCAGCGTCTCCTTCATGTAAGTCTCGACGTACGCGTAGTACGCCTCGGCGTGTTTCTTCTTATTGAGCGTCTTGGTCCACTGGAACGTTGGAATGGAAGATGAGGGTGCTGATGAGCCTGATGAATCTGAGGTTGTAGTTATTGTTTTCGCCTCTGGCTCGACAACTTTGAGCGGCTTGACGGCCAGCTGCAGCTTCTTCGTCAAGAGCGTGTGCTGACCGGCCGACATGTCCGCGAAGGCCACGACCTCGCGCTTCTTGTGCTCGACCACCAGCTCGTCCATCTTGTCGCCGAGCTCCTTGCGCAGTGCTGCCAATTCGCGCAGCACTTGCTGCAGTAGCTTGGTCGTGTGAGCGCTGCCCGTGTCAGCCGCTTGTCGTTCTTGTTGCACTGGTGCTGGTGGCACCGGCGGTGCTTGCTCCGGGAGCTGCACCAGCACGTGGATCTCCCTCGTCGCTGGCTCCGGCAGCTCCGCCTTCGCGACCGCGTCGTTAATCGTGCGCGTCGGCAGCATGACCGTCTCGCGCCTCATGAGTGCGCTCAAGCCTTTCGGACACCGCCCGCTGCTCAGGAGCTGCTCGACATCGCGGTCGTCGTCCTTGAGCCATGCGCCAGCGCCGCTCCGCTTCGCGACGTGCAGCTTGAGTTTGCTCGCGACGCACTTGTACGCCTGCTGCTTGACGATCGCCTGCTGCAGCTCCCGCACATAGGTGCTACCGTCGATCGTGACGGAGAAGACGCTGCCGTTGTTCACGACGGCGCACCAGAGCTCCACCATCTTTGTCAATGGCGCCGCATGATGGCAGCAAGCTCACTCACGCTCGGTGCCGCGCTGCTTTTCAGGATTCGGACGTGACGCCGTGTGAAAAAAGGTTCTTTTATGTGGGGGTTAAAACGTCTATTATGGAATTTGCTGCATAATACTAATACGAAAATTACTTGACAAAGTTTGAAGACTTGTAGGCTAAACTTTGGAAAGACGAGCGACTCCTATTTTAATCGGACAAATGTCTTATACCTCAGAACTTATTGTGCCAAAGCAGTATGCATGACCCCCTACGATAATGCTACTAGGACAAAGAAGACTGACTATTTTTGTATAGCATCTGAAGCCACATAACACACAGCGACACTGCTATAACAGGACTGTGCAGCAGATCACTATGAGCATTTCAATCGCAATGGATGCAGATGCTCAAGGGCAATGGATGATGGAGTTGATCGCCGATGGCGACGAAGAAGCACTAATGTTTGACGCGTTCATGAACTCTGCTCCCCCTGGTGGCTAAGATCGGCAACATACTGGAGGCTCACACCCACGAAAAGCTCCAAACAAGAAGTGCGACCCACAAGGACAGTTGCAGCAATACTTTGGTCTCGATCCGGTGTACAATGATCGTGACTTTCGCACCCGTTTCAGAATGAACCAAGAGCTATTTAGTAGAATCCTCAGAGGTGTGGTCGAGGCTGACGCGTACTTCGTGCAGCGCCCTGATGCAGCAGGAAAACAGCATTTCGAACCTGTTGAAAATGACTGCGATAGTTCGAGTGTTGGCGTATGCGTCGGCAGCCGACTCCATTGGCAAGAACCTATGTAATGGGCCAGAAGTGTGTCCTTACACGATTGATAGATATTTGCATGTGTTGTATTTCTATTGGTAGAAATACTGTATTTTTAGGAGCCACTCATTTGAGTTGGCGCTGCCGCCAAGCGAACAGGCTGGCACTTTTAAGCAGAACAAACAGAGCTCGATTTCCATTATCAAGACCAGCTGGTCAACGCGCCTGTTGATCCTCGCTTCCTCGACACGCAACTAGTGTATGCCCACGTAACGGCCAACAGTTCCCGAATCGACTGTTCTTAAGTGCTTGGGACACTTGTGCGAGGCTGTTGTGACGCTTGGGCTCAGAGTAGCGTCGCCCTCCCACAACCGTCGAGCTCGAAGAGATCCTAACCCAGAATGCGCAGCGCGGCTTTGTCGGAATGATCGGTTCGATGGATTATGTTTTGGCGAACGGTTAGATGAAGTGGATGGATTCTTTATAAGAGCAAGAGTCGAAGAGCAAGTGTCGACAAGAGTCGAACGAAGGTGCTTTTTATGTGGCCGTTAAAGCGTCTATTGTTGAATTTGCTGGACATATTATGAATTACAAAAAATATACTATTTGAAGACTTGCAGGCTGAAGTGTAGTTGATAATGATAATATATCCGACAAATACGATTCTGACTTGATCTCATTATGTCACTCATCGGCGAACCAAACAATTCCTTTTACTTTCAGCCCATAAGAGTTTAGATATTGTGTCGATATGCTTAATTTACAGCCAATCACATCATTTGGGTTAGGGTGACCTGGTTTCCACAATTCCGATAATATTTGACGGAAAAGAGCAGCAAATATTAACATGCTCCATACAAACATCAAGTATTTTGCATATTTGTGGTATATCGACGAGACCTCCGACATCTACTTGGCCACTGTATGAACCTTTCATATTTTATACTACCTCTGGTCCACAATAATGTGGACACAACGGAAACTCGATGATTATTTTCTTGAAACGTCGATGTGAGCGATGAGTCTATGGATGTAAACTGCTTGAGCTGCTCATCAGAGAGATACAGATGCCGCAATTTAATGTACAACGAGAGCTGAGCAAGAAGCGAACAATAATCGAAAAAACATACACACATTTTCTTCCTGCTGGAAAACAGGCTTTCAAATGTCCGATTTTCAAACAATTACCATCAAATGAAAGGTCTTTGAAAAAATGTTTACAAATTCTTTTTTTCATTTCTCGCGCTTCGTGCTCAGCGCGTCAGCGCGTTGCAAAGTCAATTCCTCCCAATGAGCAATTTCCACCAATAAATGGTCATACTTTTCTTTTTTAGCTAATCACCGCTTTTCAAAAATAATACTGACCAATTAGGGACGTTTGGTATTTACAATACAGTTTTATCCAATCATGTAACAACACGAGGTTAGTGACATGTAACATTTGACCCACTGATTGCTTTTGCACTTTTGAAAGGCTGTGAGCAGTTCGGGTGCTCGCTTTTGCTTTCGCCATGCCATCAAGACTAACAAAAACCAACCTCACTCTCGATGAGCGCATTGCGGTCGTCACCGCGCTCTCAAGCCTTTTTCGTAACGGTGTGCTGCAACGCGGTGCTCTCAGCACACCGTGCGCCTGTTCGGGCGCCACCGTCACACCATCGAACGTGTGTGGAGCCACCGTCGCCAGAGTGGCAACGCGTCCATCGATCTCAGCTCTCGCATGAAGGGGTTGTTGGCCGACACCCCAAGCGCTTGGTCGAAGAAGTACTTGTGTAACGGGGTCTACCGTACACTAGCACGCTAGGTACGACTAGCGCGCCTCATCTCATTGGTTCTTTAGTTTTCTGAAGTGTCACTCACTGATTGGTCGATACTCACCAATATTGGCCAATCGGGAGTTGACCTTGCATATTTAGGATATTTCCCTCTATTCCATTAAATAAATCAGTCAGAGTTGAAAATAACCACAAGCGCGCAGTCCGATAGCGTGCTTCTTACGCTTCCTCGTAAGACCTACGTGTACGCTAGGTAACGGAGCTCTCGCCCGTTACAACTTGCGGCTATCGAGAGAGTGCCGATCAACAAACGGAGCACCCTGCGAACGTTCGCTCTGGCGCCAAGCTCCCGAAGACTACTGTGGTGCGCCTGCACAAGAGCGGCGTCGTGTGGAAGTGCAGCAGCCGCGTGAAACCAACGCTGACTCCGGCCAACAAAGAAGAGCGGCGCAAGTTCATTCCGTCGATGGTGAACCCGGTCACTATGCGCTTTGACAGCATGTACGACCGGGTTTTCGTTGATGAGAAATGATTTTACCTCATGCAAGTCAAAAAGCGCTTCTACCTCACGGTCAACGAGGATGGTATCCGAAGATCATGTTCATCGTGGCTGTTGGGCTCCCCAGTTACGATGCTGCGTGCGCCATGTATGTTGCTCGCGAATCCACAAATGTTTTTCCTAATTGTTATTTTTTAGTCATGTGTCTAATATTTTGTGTAATGCTGTGCCTGTTTGCCTTTTTAGATTGTTTTTTGGGAAGCTCGGGATTTGGCCGTTCGTGGTGAAAGAACCAGCTGAACGCGCGTCGAAAAATCGACCGGCTGGAACGATGGTCACCAAGGCAGTGAACGTTACGAAATACGTGTACCGGCAAGTATTGCTCACCCACGTGATCCCTGCTATCAAGAAGCAACGGCCATCGAAACGGTCCCCGACCATCATCCAGCAGGACAATGCACACTCCCATGTGACGCCTCGCGATGCTGACATCCTTGCGGCAAGTAAATCTGGAGGCTGGGACATTGGTCTGCAATTCCAGCCTCCGAACTCGTCTGGTTTAAACATTCTCGACTTAGATTTCTTTAATTCTATCCAGGCGATCCAACATCAGCACCAACCAAAAATTTTGGATGAGTTGATTGCATGCGTGAGCGAAGCATTTGACAGCTACAGTGCCGCTCACAAGATTACGGCACCCCCCCCTTTTTGACCACTTTTTGGTCTGCAGCTCCAAGCCAGCGCGTATTATTGGCTGATATTATGCTATTTTATGCCAATTGAAGATACGAATCCGCTCGTTTTTGTTTCA
>JAADXK010000449.1:0-23673 GCA_023337805.1 Globisporangium barbulae
CAACAGCCAGAGGATCCGCGCTTGATGCGTCCGTGTACTCGCCCACGAGGCGCAGCATGCAGGCGCTGCCGTCCCAGCCTGGGACGGCGAACCTTTCCGTGTAGCAGTTGTCCCAGTACGGCATCACTAGGATCGGCAGCGAGTTCCCGATGAGGTATGTGTTGGAGCTATCCAGACTATCGACGATCCGGAGCTTATCGCCCGTGACATTGTAGCCCAACAGTGTGCACCTGTGCAGAATAGCGTCCATGGTCAGTGCGATCGTGGCGCACGTGTGCGCGTACTTGTCTTTCGCAGCTGCTGTGAGTGTGTTTGTAGCCCGCTTAACGACGCGATACCCGTTGATCGAAGTCCCAGTGGTGTCGACGAGCGTTGTGGTACCGAGTGCAAGCGCGTCGTTCACGGTGAGTGGCAGATACGATCGCCCCTGCAAGATGCACACGATCGCTCGGTCGCTGTACGGCTCGTCATTGAAGCCAGCGATTGGGCCGAGCCCCTTGAGTGGACTCTGTCCGTAGATCGCGGGCGTTTGCGTACTTGACGAATCCCGGAACATGCCCAGGAATTGCGAAACCACGAGCACGCCCATGAAAAGCCACACGGACCAGTTGAAGAGCGCGACCACGACTTGCCAGCGCGTGATTCGCTTTGGAGACGAAACGTTGCGCGTTTCGCTCCTGCTGTCGTCGAGTGGGAGCACCCACGCCTGGCCCGAGGGCCTCCCGTCTGACCGGAGCTTGGAAGGCGTGCTGCGTCTCGCTGGCTGACTCGAATCGCTCACCTTCATGATCCAAAGGTATGTCGTAGGGTGGACTTGGTTCTTGGGGTCGATTTACCTGCAAGGCGTTGGCCAAAAGTGGAAATGTCGGCCGAAGAGCTACAACAACTGAGCGTCAGTCAGTCCACCGCACACAGAAACAAAATAGCCTTCAAGTCATCATCAGACGGCAAAACTGACATGACCTGGCGGAGAAACTGATTAAGTTGTTGAAACTCTTGAGCTGTTCCAATAATGACGCGCCCAGGTTTCGCGGTTCTTCAAGGCATGAAACAACACAGCCCCACCTTTCCATAGCCCATACAGAAGTACGGCTCTCGGTTTCTCCTGTTGGCCTTCTGTTCTGCGAAGTGAAACACGGCTGCTTCTTACCGATCCGACCCCCATTCACATCGAGCCGAAGACGCAAACTGACTCTCATCTTTGTAAGACCGAGATATGTGGAACTCGCGTCTGTGAGAAGGGAAATGTGACAGCATCCTGTTAGCAAAAATCACCCCAAAGGCTTGAGGGTTTGAAGGACTGCATTGGCTTCGCGCTTGGTTACAAAATGAGGGACAGCGGAGGAGCCCTCGGTTGCGGAAGTGACAGAGTTGAGCTAATTGATCGATCTCTGAGATCATATCCCATGTCTCTCAGTTGTTGTGTGGTACCTCATGCGTCAAGTTCCGTGTTGATGAGGTCGACGAGCTTGTCGAGATCCGCGAGCCCCTTCTTCACTTCAAACGTTCGAAGCGTGCCTGAGCACAAAATTGAACAATAGGACACACGAGAGTCAGTCTTGTGGCTTGCGAGCCGTGGAGCACCAAGATGAGCGAGATCATTCGAACCTGTCGCCGTGTAAAAGTCTATCAAGGGCGCCGTCTCGTCATTGTAGACCTCCAGACTGTGAGAGAACACACAAAATGGTCAGACAATGCATTTCCGGTTGCAGACAGCCAAAGAAGGTGAAATGCAGCGCACAGTACCGCTGCTGGACGATCTCGGCGGTGTCATCTGGTCGCTGGACGAGCGTCGCGGTGCCGCACTTGTCGCACACGCCCGCCACCTTTGGGAGCAACGGCGGCATGTTGTACTCGCCGTGGTTGATGTGCGCAACGTTGAAGCCCGAGCCACAGCTCGTGCAGACACTAGGTATGAGAGAGCAAGTCGCGTGATGAGCTCACTCAAAGCCGTGCATTCAGACGCTGCTGTCGCTTAGCAAAACTCACCGTCGACCGCTGATCTTCTCCGTGAGAATCCACTGAGGTAAGTCGATGTTGACGACGAGGTCTAGCTTCGTCACCTAAATGCGTTGTCATACGCACCGTAGTCGATAAGGAAGTGAGCATGTGTTGTCAGCTGGAGTGTGCAGCATGTCGAAACACTATACCTTCTGGAACTCCTCTGCCTGCGGCACGTTGCGAGGAAAGCCGTCCTATTACCACATCACGACGCACATACCAAACGTGAGCGATTGCTTATCGCTTGTTCCGGCCGTGCTCGCTCTAATGCTTGTTGTGCACAAACCAGAATGAAGCCTCGCTTCGCGTCGTCGAGCATCAAGCGCTTTTCGACCTGCACAGACATCGCACAACCAATCGTAAGTTTCTCTTTCACTCTCGATACGACCAACGCCAATCGGTTGTTTATAAAACGCTCCTCACCATGTCGAGAATGACTTGGTCCGGCACCAACGCGCCGCGATCATTGTACGCCTACAAAACGTCAAAGACAACAGCCCGCAACACGCACCAATCAATCATAGTCAGCAAGCAATCACACACCGCAAGACGCACTCGGGGTAGGTACTGCACCTTGATTTGCTCGCCGAGGTGCGTGCTGGTCTTGATCTCGTGGCGCACAAGGTCACCCGTGGAGATGGTCGGGATCTGCAGCATGGGCGCGATACGCGAGGCGTACGTGCCTTTGCCCGCGCCTGGCGCGCCGAGGAACATGATTTTGAGCGAGCGCCCAGCAGCGGCGGCGGCAGGTGCACTGGTGCTGAAGGCGCGCATGTCGACTAAGCACTCTCTCTGGGTCTCCTGTCTGTCTGCTCTGCTGGTGACGAAGGCGGAAGTGGCACACCACTGCTGCGTCCTGCGTCCTGCGTGCGCGCGTGTGTGTGACGCAGTGTCGCCGTCACACGCGAATCACGTGCGCCACAAGAAGGGAAACGCAATACAAAATTGCCCCAAGTTCAAATGCATTATAAAAGGTTTATTTCCTCCAAAAATTAAGTTTAAGATAAAGATTAATTATCCTCTTTTACTTAGAAAGAGGTGAAGGCATAGAGGGGATTATTGATGACAGACGTTGAACGTCATCGAGAAAGACGCGACGACGGGAGGGAGGGAGGGAGGGAACGCACGTGAGAACGCACGTGAGAACCGCTGGCGTCCGTGACCTTGGTCTTGAGCAACCACATCGCAACATCAGCAATGGCGGAGAAGCAGAAGAAGCTCGTATGGCCGACGGCCATGGCGCTCGCGGTGGCCGCGTTCGCGATGTGCAAGGCGCTCGACGCGAGCGTGTCGCTCACGACCGCCGTGGTGCTCACCGCGCTCTACCTACCGTCGTACCTCGACGGCGCCGAGTACACGGGCGAGCGCTACTGGCCAGCGTTCGCGGACTTTGGCAAGAGACACCTCTCGGGTATCCCCATGACGCTCGAGTACGAGGAGCCCGTGGACCCGAAGAAGCAGTACATGTTCTGCTCTCACCCACACGGCCTCGTCTCCGTGCACCACGGCATCCTTATGATGGGCTCCTCGACGCCGTGTACGAAGTTATACTGCTATGCTGTTGCCACACTTGCTTGCTCACCGGTCCGCTAATATCTGATTTGTCTCTGGTTGCCTGTATGCATGCACAGCGTTCCACGAACTGTCGCCGATGGCGTCGCGTCGCCACCTCGCCGCGTCGGTCGTCTTCCGCATCCCAGTCTACCGCGAGTACCTCCTCTGGCTCGGATGCGTCGACGCGAATCGCAAGGTTGCTGAGAGGGTGCTGCAGAACGAGAAGAGCCTTGTGATCTTGGTTGGTGGCATCGCGGAGCAGATGCTCTCGCAGCGCGGTGACCAAACGATCTACGTGCAGAAGCGCAAGGGCCACATCCGCCTGGCGCTCAAGTACGGCACGCCCATCGTCCCGGGCTACGCCTTTGGCGAGACGGATCTGTACACGCACTCCACGTACGTTGACGCTTTGCTGGTTGCTGAGCTTGACTTAATCTGGCGCAACCGTGTGACTGACTGAGCTGATGAATGGCTGTGCTTTGCTGTAGCTTCCTGCTGTCGTTCCGCCGCATGATTGCGAAGAAGCTCTCGGTTGCGCTCCTTGTGGGCTACGGCTCGTCTCGCTGGTTCCCTCTGCTTCCACACAAGGATGTGATGGTCAACCACGTCTTCGGAAAGCCAATCCTTGTTCAGAAGAAAGACAACCCAACGCAGGAAGACATCGACAAGCTCCACCAGCAATACGTCAGCGAGCTTGTCCGCATCTTCGACAAGTACAAGGAGAAGTACGGGTACAAGGACTCGAAGCTGCACGTGTGTTAATTGCGTTTTGAGAGATAGTAGTTGCAAATTACAGTAGTAGTTGCAGCTGGGTGATGATGCTGTTGTTAGTAAAGAAGGGAAATAAATGCAAGAGCCCACTCGGATTACCTTGATCAAATCATGCAACATATAGCAGTCGGTGCTCATTGCTTTCGTGACGGCGCACGTACTCTTTCTCGATCAGGATACTCACGTTCTGGTTGATCATCTCAGGAGATGGAGCGAACTGACTTCGAAGCATTCCGATCACGTCAGCCTTCAGCTGAGGCATCAAGATGTCCCGACGTGTCTTCAGGACACGCACGATCGCTGCTTGAAGAGTCATCTTTCGATCTTCTTCGACCTCTCGACTCGACGCCTTTACAGCCTTCGGAGATTCAACTGGGGTACTCGGAACAGCCTGCGTATTTGCAAAGATCAATCAGCACGTGATTTTTTAGAGCTAAGCCTCCGCTCCCTGTTTCAGTAATGGCAACGTACCGAAATCCTCAACTTGCGGCTCGTGAAACCGAAGTTCAACGCGTATACTGGGTTCTGCTCGTCACCTAACGCAATCAGCACTTTTGCCTAACGATGCAGTACAAAGAGTGAACATGCGTAGCCGAAAATGATATTGCATTGAACAAGGCATACCTTGACAAGACTGGCAACGTGGTGAATCAAATCAGCCGTCTGGATGTTCGTCAGGCGCTGCAAGGCAGCTTGGCTTAGCTCCTTCGATCCGTTAAACTGCACAGACACATCCACAAAACACCAGTTAGTGGATGAATAGCGCATGTGAAACACCACCAGAGTCCTTACCTGAAGGAGGATCATGATTTGGTAAAAGCTCAGCGCAAATTCGTATCGCTTGTCAAAGCAGTGGGACTGGACTACCCCATACGACAGATGGTGGACCCAGAGAAGCTTCCGTCCGCTGCTTCGCTCGGTGTAGAACTTTGTAAACAGCGCAATGTGGGAATCCACTTCGGGCGGCAGCAGCAACGTCGATTCTGATGTCGTACTTGAAATCGGCCACGCGCCAGCGGTGAGGATGTCACAATGGTAGGTCATCGAGAGGTGAAAACCGATAGCCATCGCATTCTTCTCATTGTCTTTCCGCAACTCGATGTCTTTTTCTTCCATCCACGCGGTGAATGCGTCAAGCAGGTCCTAATCAGACGTTCACAAGACTCAGTGACGCCCCCAGCATAATCTGACAGAGGGACATGAACATCTTCACCAACCTTGCTGAGCATCTTGTCGTGGAGCATCTTCTGAAGCTTGGAAACAAAATCGTGACCACAAATGTCGCGCAGTTTCTGAATGAGAAGTATCTCCAAGTCGTTTGCAAGCGAAGTGCCTAAACCACACAAATGAATCACGTGAAACATATTGCCCACCAATGATATCAAGAAGTCAAGTATGGCTGCACTCGTACCTTTGATAAGCCTCTTCGCCAGGAACTTTGCGTAGTATTTCTTGAAAACATCCTTGTCGTCAATAAGGCAGAACACGATCCCAATATTCTCGATTTTCTTCTCCAACGTCTCCTCTGAAAGCAGGGAAGTGCTCGGCATTCCAGAACCAGCTGGGTGGAGTTGATGATGCGCCCCAGCTTTCTTGTCGTGAGATATCAAGCAGTGGGTGTACCTTGCAAGCAGCTCAGGCAATTTTGGGTGAGAATTCGCAAACGCTCGGCAAGCCTATTTCATCATACATCAGTTGTGTTAATCAAGTTGACCCCACACAGCAAAAAGAGTGAGCAAGTACTCACCTGATCAAGCGCTCTTCTCATCAGCGCGTTGAAGCCAAACGTCTCTTTAATGAGATCGAAGTATCTGTTCCGAACTTGCACGAGTGCTTCAATGTAGCTCTCAGGATTCTTGGACGCATCTTCGTGCCCCATTTTTCGCACCACATCGAGACCTCGATGCTCAATGAACTTTTTCAGAATATTCTACAAGCATCAACAACAGCAACAATTTGTCAGCGATGGGAGTACGAGGAAACAAGTTCAGCCACGCAAGGCGCCTACCTTGAAAGAAATCAGCGCGTGTTCCTTTGGAAGCTCGGAGAACAACATGAAGAGGCGATGAAGATCGTCAGTTTGGTTGTTCACCAAAAACGTCTCTGCATCTGCGCAAATTCGCTCTGTGTGCGCTTCAACCAGAACTTCGCAGCACGTCTGACGGATGTCGGCGACAGTGCTACGGATTTTCACACACAAAAACAGGTTTAGGTTTCCTACCATGGAAAACGCCAACATAGTGTGCACCATCTTACACTCGGTGCATGCGTCCTTCGCATCGCCGCTGCTCTTTCATGCACAGTTGCTCGACCTCTTTCAGGTACTCCGAAATGCTCAGTTTCGAAATGAGTTCCTTGCCAAGAGCGCTGTAGTATTGAAGGGTGTGCTGCAAACAAGAACGCAGTGAGATCGCGCACACACCACACAGAGAGGACTCGCAGCAAATGTACCTGGACGAACGGGCTTTCGAGCTCGTTCCGGTACACGCTCATCGGGTCATGCTTGCACAAGCCCAACGCATAGTAGGTCTGCACAGCATCAATTGCCACAAATCAGTGTTTTCACATTCTTCACGCCTCGTCCACATATCAGCTCGTAGAAGAAAAAGGTACCTCAACAGTCTTGGCGACGTATTCTCCGTTGTCAAAGCACTCGGTGCGCTCTCGACGGGCTGCGTCGTAAATCTCAACGATCGAGTTGACGATCCTCTTCTTCAGCTTGGCGAATGCGATGTCGTTCCAGATATGAAGCGCAAGCTAGGTGGAAGCGATTGCTCAGATTAGTACATGCCGTTGTTGCTGTGCATCTAAACATGACTTAGTGCATGAGATGCACCTCGGTAACAGGAAAGACTCCTGGAACTGGTGCCTCGCCGGTTTCGCAGTGCGAGTATCTGATCCAGTATCGGTTCTACACAAGACAACAAGAACAGGCAGAATAAAAAGGCGCATGAGCTCGTAAGCTCTGCCATGCGAACCCTCGAGTAAAGGAAACTCAAATTACCAGATAGCGGAAAAGCTCGGAGATGTAGCCCGTCCCAGTTGTGAACGACTCGAACGACGCGCAGTACTCTTTCAGGAACGCAACTTCGCCATCGACCCGCTGCAGTCTCTGTGGATTGCAATGCACACACACGCACACATAGGATCATACCAGTTTACCGACAACACACATAATTACAGAAGCAAACACGCGAAGAGGAACGAACCTCCAGGATCTTCTCCACGTTCGCTACGAGGAGCCCTCTCAGTCGGAAAAACAGCATCTCTGCCTGCGGAGCGCCCGGATTCGTGCAGATCTTGTAGATGCTTCTGCTTTCGCACGTACATTCCGCACCAAAATGTGAAGACAACTATTGTTTAGCTTTCCCACTTCAAGTAGAGCCACACCGGCAAAGCGGTACGCGAAATACATCAAACAGAACAGTGCCAACACAAACAGACACCAACAACGCTACGTACGAGTACATCTCGAGCCATTTCTCGTTCGAGAGCGTCTGCGGCACGCCCGAGACGAGCGAGACGAGCGACGACTGCATCTCGTCCCACACTTTTTCAAAGTTCACCTGCAGCAAGCAAAGCGGAACGGCAGCACAACAGCCACAGGCAGAACAACAAACAGTCAGACGCCACAACAAGAGCCACACTAGCAAATACAGCAGCAAAATACGCATACCGTCGACGTCTTGAGCAGCGACATGGTGGCGATGTCTCCGTCCGTCCTTCCTCACGGACTCGTAGCGTGTGGATCGAAAAGTAACGATGTGGGGGTTGCTTGTTGCGCGAGCTTCTTTCTAAAAACGCCTCTTCAACTCAATGTACATGGATTACATGTATAGCCGAAGATATATTCCAAGATGCATATATAGTATTCTTTTAGTCAAGATTTTACTTTTATACCCCTAATTGTTCATGAACATTAACGGGCCATACTGATCATCACGAAATCTCGCACACAAAAAGCGTGAAGATGGCAATCGCGGACGACGAGGCGGAGCTCGAGCTCGTGGAGGAGGAGCTGAAGAGCGTGGAGCAGGAGCTCGCCGTACTGCTCATGCGCCAGAGCCACCTGCAGGAGCGCCGGCGTGCGCTGCAGCAGGTGCTGGCGCTCGGTGATGGCGGTGACGCAGAGGCTGCGCGCTGCGACGAGCCGGTGCAGGACTGGAAAGCAGCGTTTCCGTGGACGAATCGAGTCCAGGAGCTGCTCCGAGAACAGGTTTGCATTGTGCGCACGCATGTATACTGCTGTGTTGACTGGCGCTGCTTTCTTATATTGCATTATGTGCGACTGGTTACGTTAGTTCCACTTGGAGAGCTTTCGGTCCGTGCAGGAAAAGGTGATCAACGCCACGCTGTCCAAACGCGATACATTCGTGATCATGCGTTCCGGTGGAGGCAAGAGCCTTTGCTACCAGCTCCCTGCACTCTTGCATAAGGTGAGCACCATGTCAAACGGCCTTTGTATTCGCATTGCTTTGTGCATGTACTCACACATGTTCATGGGCTTCATTGCGCAAGGGTGCAGGATTCACCGTCGTGGTTTCGCCGCTGATATCGCTCATCCAAGACCAGGTGGGTGCATAGTATAGCATTGCGATTGGTTTCGTATAGATGACCCTCACCTTGCTCTATTTTGCATCGAAAGGTGATGCTGTTCAATGCGATTGCAGGCGACGGAGCTGCGCGCCAGATGTGCGGCGACCAATCGCGAGCCGACGCCACGGCGATCCACAGAGAGCTGATCGACCCGCAGAGCAAACTCATGATCCTACTCGTCACGCCAGAGAAGATCATCAAGAGCAAACTGCTCATGTCGCGGCTCGAGAAGGCATACCAGAGCGACCGCCTGCTGCGCTTCGTGATCGACGAAGCCCACTGCTGCAGCCAGTGGGGCCACGACTTTCGTAGCGTAAGCGGTTGCTAGACAATGGATCCTCATCCAGGTTGGCTATGTTGTAACGAATTGTATTCTTGTGTGTGCACCGCAGGACTATTCCAAGCTGGGCATTCTCAAGCGGCAGTTCCCTACCGTGCCCATCTTGGCGCTCACAGCGACGGCGACGCCACACCTCGTGTCGGACGTCAAGTCGATCCTGGAGATCCCGCGATGCGTATTCTTTCACACGTCGTTCTTCCGGAAGAATCTGTTCTACGAGGTGAGCCAACAACGTGTTTTCTCTTTCGTGTTGATGTTAGCTGATGGTATTCACATTTTGCTATATTACTTTGTGATGCCGCTGTGTCGCAGGTTGTGGAGAAACCCGCACGTGACGAGACAGCGCTGGCGAGTTTGGTGGCGCTCGTCCAGTCCTTCTCACCGAGCGACACGGGCATCGTGTACTGCCTGACGCGCAAAGAGACTGAGCAGGTGGCCGCTGAGCTCTGCAAGCAGAACATCAACGCGGCCTCCTACCACGCGTTCATGACGGACAAGGAGGAGACGCACCACTTGTGGGTGGACAACCGTCTTCAGGTCGTCGTCGCGACGATCGCGTTCGGTCTTGGGATCAACAAGCCCGATGTACGCTTCGTCATCCACTACACACTGTCAAAGGTGAGAAATTTGTCGTGTCTGCTCTATGAAAAGAGCTCTGTTATACTGACACATGACACGGTTGGCAGTCCATGGAAGGTTACTACCAGGAATCGGGGCGTGCTGGCCGCGACGGGAGCGCAGCGCGGTGTATACTGATGTACCGAGCGTCCGACGTCATCCGCGTGTGCAACATCGTGCATGCGGAGACAGGTGGCATGCGGAATCTGCGACTGATGATCGAGTACGGCGAGGACCAGGAGCATTGCAGGCACGGGATGATGGCGAAATACTTCGAGTGGGTACTTTGTTCAGTGTTCATGATCTATTATTCGTATTGCTTGTTTTCGATAAGCTCATCGTGATCGTGCCTGTGTAGAGAGGACTTTGACCCTGTCGAGATGTGCCAGAAGACGTGCGATCACTGCATGGAAGGCGCGCACAACGTCGCTGAGGTAGACTACTCCGAGCACGCGAAAGCGATGACCAGCGTCATCAGTGAGGCCAAGCGCATGTAGGTTTTGATTTCCCATCAGCCACTCTCGTCAAGCTCATAGAGTGGTGAATCTAATGAGCCTCACATGAATGCAGGGAGCGACGTGTGACGATGAAGCAGCTCGTCGATGAGCTGAAGACGAAGAAGTTTTTCCAAGACTGGGAGCACCTGGAGCCGCCACTAGCGACAATCTCGCGCGACCAGTGCGAGCGCATCATCATCAACCTCATGATTCTGTAAGTGAGCCTGGACTACTGATATTTGGGCAAGTGGATTTGTGAGCTGACCAGACATGTGTGTGCTTCTGTGTTGCAGGAACGTGCTCCAGCCTGAGATCAGCTACACGGCGTACAACACGATCTGCTACCTGGTCGTGGGCTCGTCGTATCGCCGTTTGCTCAACAACCAGCTGCGTGTGCTGATGAAGCCTTCGTCCAAGGGCGATGCAGCACCGCTGCCGAAGAAGACACCATTATTGCAGCAAGGCGACGCGAAGAAGAAGATGAAAAGGCGAAAGTTGGTAGAGCCTGAAGTCATTGATATCAGCGACGACTAGTCGGTACATGATGCCTGCCAAGTGTCTGAGGAACGCAGCTCTGCAACTCGTCCGGAATTCTTAAAGTGCAGCCATACGGCGAAGCCCATGGCTTCGATGAGATGGAGAAATACCGCAGCCGGAGATGACAATCCATATCAGGTAAAAAAGCGCATCCAGCGACTCGATGAAGCCAAAGACACGCTCACGAACGACCTCGCAACGGCGAAGGCAGGCAAGGTGAATGCGGCTTTGTATTTGAGTCGCTTCGCTTACAACGAGCCATTAGCTGATTCTCTTGACGCCCTCGTAGAAAAAGCTATGTTCGTCGAAAGCAAGAGCAGAAGCAAGAGCGATGACTGAGCGTGCGAATCTACAAGAACGCACCAGCAGAGGTGAGTTGGTTGGAATGGAGAAGCATTTTATTGCAGACATGGTCATGATCAAGACCAAGTTCGAGGACGTTGACAAAGGTCCGCGCTTCTGGACGACCATGGAGGACGTCCTGAGCAACGGCATCTTCATTGCCGAAGGCATGCTCTGGATACACCAGCACAAGACCGCGAGCCACCTGTTCTCGCTGCAGATGATGTGCGACTCGATGGAGCAGACCGTGATCGAGTATACAAGCATCCTATGCGAGCGTCTCGAGCAGATCTCAGCGAGCCGCGAGGCCGTCGACGCCAAGCGCCTGCTCGACGTCTTCACGATGAACGTCTTCACGAAGATTGGCTTTGGCATCGACCTCAACGGCCTCAAGCCAAACGAAAGCCAGCCATTCGCTGACACCTTTGAGCGCGCGTCGCGCAACTTGTTCGTGCGCCATCAGCTCCCAATCTGGTTCTGGGGACTCAAGAAGTGGCTCAATATTGGCTCGGAGCGCGTCATGGTCGAGGACGTCAAGGCTCTCAACACTCTTGTCTACGATATTATCTCGCACTCGATGGCGCGCCGCTCGTTTGGCAATGCCAAGAAGATTCAAGGTGATAACCAGGCTTGCACCCAGCCTGACACCAGCACCGGACGAGATCTCATCTCGAGAAAGAGGCGATCGAGTACGCGAACGGCAAGAAGTCCAAGACGGACACGTCGCTCATCCGCGACATGGCCATCAGTTTTCTGGCCGCAGGTCGCGACACCACTTCGCAGAGCATGATATGGTTTCTCATTATGCTCAACCGGCAACTGCGCGTGGTCAAAATCCGCGAGGAGCTCACTGAGAAGCTTCCTGAGCTCATGAATGGCTCCAAGTCTGTGCCGAGCATGGAGGACGTCCAGCAGCTCACGTACCTCGAGGCGGCGATCCGCGAGAACTGCGCCTGAACCCCGCGATCGCAAACAACTCGCGTATGGCAGTGCAAGACACGACGCCGCACGACGGCACGTTCATCAAGGAAGGCACAACCATGGGCTATCGAGCTACGTTCTCGCGCGCTCTCCGTGGGTCTGGGGCGACGACTCGACCGAGTACAAGCCCGAGCGCTGGCTCGATGCTGAGACGGGCAAACTCATTCAGATGTCTCTGTCCAAATTCTCAGCATTCTTCAGCGGCCACGCACGTGCCTCGACATGAAGATTGTGCTCATGGAGATGAGATCGCGATGGCGGCCGAGCTGAGCAAGGTCGACGTCACGACCGTGAAGGGTCCGTTCGACTTTCAGTACCGCGCGACGCTCACAATGACGATCAAAGGGCCTGTGGACGTAAGGATCACGCCGCTGGAATGAAGATGGCGCAGTGTCGGGACCAGTTTCACATCAAACGTATCAAGCCCTCCCCTTCAGCCCTCCACATCAACTTTCCATGACCTCTGAGAAATAGAATATGAAGCTGTTAGAGCATTTCCAGCGGTTCACATAAACGGCACATTAAACACAATTCCTCTCTAATTTGATAAAAATTAATGTGGAGCGGTAATTTATTTCCCCTAGCTTACGGTAATGGCAGATTGTATTGTGCCTTTCAATCAGCTTGCCACGGATTAATAGATGATGGTAAATAAAACAAGGTTGGATCCTTAAATAAGCCTGTAAAACAAGGTCCATTGCTTGAAAATCTGTTGAGACCGACGCGGCAGTTTTCAGCCTAACGAGGTTTTTCGAAGGAAGCAAGTCAATATAAACCACGGCAACAGAAGCTGGAACACTCAAGACGAGGAAGACAAGCGCGTCGCGGTCACCGTCAGGTCCACATCCACACCAGCCGCCGCCATGACGATCTACTACTGCCTGGTGGCGAACAAGAACTGCCCGCTGGCCGAGTACAGCAACGGCGGCGATAAGAAGATGGGCGAGATCGCACAGAAGCTGCTCAAGAAGCTCAACTTTGAGGAGGCGTCGGTCGAGTCGGTCGCGTGCGAGGGCAAGACGTACAGCTACCGCGTGGAGGACGAGGTCGTCTACGTGTGCGTCACGAACGAGGCCTTTGGCAAGAGGTGCGCGCCATGTGCTCTGTGTGTTATGTTTGCTGGCTCAATAGGGTGGCGTGACGCTCAGCGTTTTGACTGATGATGATAAACCGTGTGTTGTTCTGACTAAAAGCTCGGCGGCGCTGTTCTTGCGGCACATCAACCAGCTCTTTGACAACGAGTTCGGCATCCGCGGCAAAGCCACGAAGCTCAAGCTTGACCTGAACCGCGACTTTGCGCCGACGCTCAAGAAGCAGATGGTGCGTCCGTGCGTCTGCAATCATGACATGACATGCGTTGGTCATTTCATTTGTCTTTTACAAAGAGAAAGGACTATTGGAGCTCGTATTAGGCAGCAATGAGCTCATGCTGGTGTGTGTGTGTAAAGGAAACGTACTCGTCTGCGGCGGGCGCGGAGAAGCTGCAAGCGCTCAAGAAAGACCTGGACAGCGTCAAAGACAACGTGCACCAGAACATCAGTACGTGCACCACCACTTGAGCTACAGCGGTACTCTCAGTAGCCTGACTGTGCACCTTATGACTGTGCGTGTGTGGCAAACTAGGCAAAGTGTTGGAGCGTGGAGACAAGATCGAGCTCCTGGTGGACAAGTCGGAGCAACTCAGGTATGTTTGCATACATCTAGGGCTGTTGGTCCAACTGGGTTGGACAGCTCAGCTAAGCTCACCTCTCGTGTCTCTGTCAATCCCCTTAGTTCGCAATCTGCGGCGTTCGCGCAGACGAGCCGAAACCTCCGTCGCCACCTGTGGCTGCAGAACGTCAAGATGACGATCGCCATCGGCGTCGTGGTCGTGGTATGATATCTTCAGTTAGTTGCTCAGCATTGTGAGTTTTTGCTATTGTTCACTAACCTCTCTCGTGTATGGCATTACCCACTTTGCTGTTGGTGTGTAGCTCGTCCTGCTTTTGCTGTTCTTCTACATCAAGAAGAAGGTCACATAAATTTTATCAACGATTTAATATTCTGATGCCCTGCTCTCTCGTATTCCACTTGTGGTGATGGGTTCGTCAAGTCTCTCTTGTCAATCGCTCTTGTTGCTGCGATGACGCGCTGTCATCTTCTGAGCCGATGGTGATGACAGCAGGAGCTTCACGCCGCAGACCATCGACACAAACAGCACTGCGCTGCAGCCGCGAAAGAGCTGGTCGCTCGTGACGTGGTTGGCGCCGCCCGTGCCCAGCACAACAAGCAAATTTGTCGGTAGTCGGAAGAGACCGAGCGTTGTGCTGAGCTTATCGGCGGGAAAGTAGCGACTGCGAAGCGTGCCGCAGCATGGCGTGAAGGCCCCGATGGCGAGCTGGTCATGGCACCGACACTACCAGTTAACAAACAGCCTTATCGAGTGCTACTCTATTGCCGAGGTCATTGATCGCAATGATCAGCACTCACCTCGAAGATGAAGAATGCGCCAAGAATCCACTTAAACGAGCTTGTGACGGTCGGAACGAGCAGCGTCAGCACGGAAACAGCGCAGAGCACGCAGACCAGTAGCTCCTCACGCACTCGAGTGCTGATCTGGTCGAAGAGCTTACCGCCGATCGCAATGCACAACATGAAGCTCGAGAACACCAGGCCGCTCGGGAGGACTCCAGACGGCACGACGGCTTCCAGCGTCGGGTACCACAAGAACACTGTGCGTTGTGATACCACAAGCAACACACAAGGCGTCAGCGAATGGCGGCATTAGCAAAAGATTCAGTACAAGGCAACTTACCGAAGACGTACATCGCTCCGTCAAAGAGCGAATAGCACAAGCCGAGCGCGATGGCTTCAGCACTCAGATAAAATTCAGAGTTCGAATTGGTATTGACCTTTGAGGCTGGAGAAGAAGATGGGGACTTCGCGGCGTCTGGTGAGCCGTAGTTCTCGGACCAAAAGCAAACACACACGGCCGCGAGCGTTGTGACGGCCACTGCGAGGCGGAATGGACCGATCTCCCCGAACGCGTCAGCGGCGGCCTGGGCGGTAAAGCCCGCGAGGACAGCGAGGATGCCGTTGCCCTCGGATGCGATAGCGAACGTCTTTGGCAGGAGCTCTTCAGCAAAGCCTTTACAACATGAAGCGTCAGATCTTGACAAGCACTTCCACAACCAAGCGAGCAAGGACAATGCGACTCAGACCTCTTGCGCGGTGCTCCGTGACCATCCAGCTTTCGAAGGCGGAGAAGAGCAGCGACGTGGAGACCCCCCCAAGCACGCGACCGACGAGCAGCACAGTCATGTTTGGCACACTTTCCAGCAAGTTGATCACGATCTGTACCACATAGCAAGCGATCAGTCCACATGAGTTTGCGCGCGTTGCTGGGCTTTATGATGGTACAACAATACCTCGAGCGCGCAGTACATCAGACACGCGTTGCGTCTTCCATAGCGATCAACGATGGGGCCGATGAAGTTGCCAAAGACAGCAGACGACAGGAAGCCCATGAGGAAGAGCACGCTCACGTTCACGCCGTAGCTCTGTGCCATTGGCAACGTCACCACGTGCGTCATTGCCTTTTCCCATTCTAAGGTAGCAAAACAACACAGCTAGGCGCGTACCTGATAGAGGCTGTACATGTGCGTGCCCTGCAGCCAGTCGGCGAACATGACGAGGAAGTACACGAGCAGGTACTGCCGCTGGAAGCGCTTGAACGCGGCATCACTAGCGCTCTTGCGCTGCTCAGCGCGCGGTGATGCCGCCTGGGGCTTCTTCTTCGCATTGCTGCCTGTCAGTAGCGCTTTGTCCGCCACGTGCAGCACGAGCAGCATGAGCAGCAGCGCCAGGCAGGACGCAGACGCCCATTGCGGCCACTGGCGCTCGCTCTCGAGCCACGTCGCGAGCGCGTTCAGCATGTGGACGCTTGTTGCGCACTGAATATCTTTATGAATCGATCTCAGACACAGATACTGTCTGAGTCTGAGACGAATGTCTGATGCACTCTGATCCCGATCGTGACCAGTCATGGACGAGATTCAAACGGCGCCATTTCAAAAGCGAACACACACAGAAGCGAGCAGCAAGATGGACGTGCTAAGCTCCAAGACGATCAGCGAGAAGGACGCCGCAAAGATCCTCAAGAAGTTCGTGGACGCCAAAGGGGAGGAGGAGAACACGGACCTCATGGTGCGTTCTGTGTGCGATACGCGTGTATTATAATGAGGCTTGCGCGGCTGCTGCTGATCTTCGAGATGAACTCCTGAGCGGAGCCGCAGCGACTGTATGTGTGTGTGGCGTGCATGTGCAGGTTATTAACGTATCTCTCTTCTGCTGTTGTGCTACGGACGTATCTAGATGAACGAGGAGGTGAAGTTCCAGCTGGCGCAGGTGCTGGAGCACTTGCAGGGCAAGCCGAAGCGCGTGGAACCCGTGGCGCAGGAAGAAGAAGCCGAAGACGAGGAAGACGACGAATAGAGCGAGCCATTTATGTATATCTCCATGCCTCATTCACTGCCGCGTCTTCCTTGGATGGTATGTGTACTGCGCTGCAACGTGAATCAATCCTGACCGCACGTGAAGGCGCGCGAGAGTTTCGGTGGCGAGCGAGTGGCGTCAAATCGTCAATGATCACCTGTCGAGGCGGCGTCGCTCTCTATCCATTCTTCACTTTGCATGGTGCTACCATTTGCAGTCGGCTCTCGTGGTACTCATTCGTGGAGTCAGCTAGTCAACCAGCTAGCCATGTCGGTGTCTATTGACGTGCGAATATTTGGCGGCCGTTGCAAAGAGAGCGAGCCTAGCGACGTGTCTAATGCGACCTTGGTGATCATTTGGCCGCAACAAACCCGCCTGGATACTTCTTTACATCCGGACCAGGGCCTCGTCCATACATGTGCGACCCGCCGAAGTTCGGTACTTCAAGCAGTGCCGATTGATTGCCCTCGTCAGTGGTGGTTTTGAAAATTGTTGGGGTCATGAGCTAATGCGAATCGTCCTTATCAGCGAGCCATAGCTAATTGCCACGCACAGCAGCAGTAGCAGTCCCTGTCCATGGAGCACACGAAGGGTCGGACTGCACCACGATCACGGCTGCATTGCGGCTCGTCCAGCCTTGCCGCAAAACGACACTACGTAAAAATGATATCGCGTCAGCAAAAACTCTGCTCACACGTCACATGATCATCTCTGATTCGCTAAAAATCAAGCGTAAAATTTATTATTGGTTAAAATCCTGTTTTCAAAACAGAGATTCAGTGATTGTTCAGGACCCAGCTGGTGGGAAGCGCAGACGCGTGCAACACACGACGCAGAGGCGCGGCGCATGAGAGAGAGCGCGTGCAGTTGCGTTGCTTGCCAACCGGTCGGCATGGGAAGCAGGCTCTTCTCTCCATACTGAGCGCAAGTAAACGGCCATTGAGTCAGTCACCCGCTCATCGATCATCCTCCTCATGGCGGTGAGCGGAAAGGAGGAAGAGAAGAAGCGAGCACGGGTCCATTCTCGTATTCAACGCCCGCCCCCACACGTCGAAGCCCAAGCTAAAGCCCAAGCGACATGGCGGACCAGCGCGTGTCCAATATCCTCGCGGACTTCCCCGTGAGCTACAAACCGTACCACGAGGGGCTCGCCAACAAGGCCGCACCCGCCGCGTCCGTGCGGCTCAGCGCGCCCATCGGCGTAGCCAACCGCTTCAGCGGTGACGACGATGATGTGTCGGACGACCCGGCGTGGTACTCGGCCCCGCGTGGCAGTCTGCAGCCGGCGCTGCCCTCGAGCATCCTGAAGAAGCACTCGGCGTCGTCGATGACGTCGTCCACCGACACGGGCGTGTCCAGTGCTCCGGCGTCCCCGCAGCTGTCGCTCGATGCGAATGCGAACAACAACAACGTCGGTGGTCGTGGCATCGATGGCGCCGATGGTGACGACTACTTCCCGCCCATGCCGCCGATGCAGCAGCAGCGGCGCTCGATGCAGATTCCCATCCCGATGCGCAAGTCGCGCAGTAGCAAACAGGAGGTGAAGCGTCTGTCACTAGAGAAGAAGAGCCCGATCACATCGCCACGAGGCTCGTCTGCGGCGAATGACGGAGGGCGCGAGTCGCTGTCGTTTGACATGGTGCGTGAGTCGATAGATCTCGCCGGCAGCGGTGTATTGCACGCGTCGGGGTACCGCGAGAGCATGGACTTTACGGCGAGTGGCGGCCTACGAGCGCCTGGATACCGCGAGAGCATGATGCGATATCGTCCGAGCGACCTGAACACGCATGACATGAAGAAGAACCTGATGACGCGCGACTCGCTCGCTGTCGACGCGGCCGAGCTGCTCTCCAGCAGCCGTGGATCCGTGAGCCACTTTGGCGCTCGCCCCACTGAAGACGGGCTCTCGGACTTTCTCAAGGCAGCGCGCACGGGCAACCTCATGTTGCTCAAGGCGTCGATCCAGGACGAGAACACGGACTTTAGCGAGCGGGATCCCGTGCACGGCCAGACGGCGCTCCACTTCGCGGTGCGCTTTGGCCAATTCGCGGCCGTGAAGCTGCTGTGCCAGAAGAAGTGTCGCAAGGTGCTCATCGATGCCGTCGACAACCGCCAGAACACGCCGCTGCACTTGGCGGCCGCGAAATCGCGCCGCATCACCAAGTTCTTGCTGGAGCAGGGCGCGTCAGTCACGCTCTTGAACACCCGCAACCAGTCGGCGCTGGGCGTGCACATCCTCACGGCGCGACGCGACGAGCCGATCATTGCGGAGATGTTGCTGCAGCACAAGTCGGACCCGAACGCGCCGCTGGACAACAGCACGCTGATCCACAAGGCCGTGGACATGTCGCTGTACGAGATCGCGTACCGGCTCGTGCGCTACGGCGCGCGCCTGGACATCAAGGACGAGAACAACAAGATGGTGTTCGACAAGGTGAACCGCAAGGTGCTGCGCCACCTGTTCAGCAAGATCTCGTTCCCGCCCGTGTGGGTGCCCGACGAGGAGCGCAAGACGTGCATGCTCTGCTCGCGCAAGTTCAACCGGTTCAACATCGGTATCCGGCGCCATCACTGCCGCCACTGCGGGCGCATTTGCTGCGGCCAGTGCTCGCACGTGTCGGTCGAGAGCGTCAAGTTTCCCAAGACGTTCGAGGACCGCCTGAAAAAGGGCAGTGCGGCCACGAACAGCGACAAGAAGCGCGTGTGCAAGACGTGTAGTATCGTGTTCAAGGAGCGCGAGGAGCCCCAGGAGGAGAAGAAATGGTCGGACGAGCTCATGCACAAGGTCGTGGGCTGCACGTGGGAGGAGATCGAAGGCCAGCAGAACGCGCCGCGACGGAGCTCGGTCGTGTAGGTAGGTGGTGCACGGCGAGCATAGACCTAAATGATAAGGGGGCTACCGCATTGTTGATGTCGTGTTATGCATGTGTACGTAGTGTGTAAAATATCAGTACAACCCAAGCGAATCAATCATCCAGACGTGGTTCGTAACGCTTGTCCTCGTCGCGCCTGTCTGCCAATCTAGCATCGATCAGTCAAAGCAGCCAAAGGAGATCTGGGACATTGCGACCGTCGGCTTGTGCTTGAGCGTCGCGAGGCGCTCGCGGTACTGCAGTCCGTAGTTGATCTGCTCCTTCTTAGCGCGCGGCAGTTGCTCCGGTGGCGTCGGCGGCTTGATCGAGAGCTTCTGGCTCGAGTGGCCCATCATCATGCGGTGCGCCGCGGCGATCTGCATCGGACCTGGCACAGCGATGGGCTTCTTCTCCGCGGGCTTCTGCGTGCCTTTCAGTGGCGGGAGCGAGAAGCCGTTGTCGTCATTGTTGCTGCCGGTGCCCTTGCGGTGCTGCAGCGGCGCCGAGAAGCGCATCTGCTGCTCGTTCATGTGGTGCTGCGACGCGTCGAGCATCTTCTTATACTTGCAGCGCGTGAGCAGATCGGGTGAGAGCGTCGGGAACAGCAGCGTGTAGTCGATGAGGTTCTCCTCGTTGTCGTCCGTCTGCGGAACGGCCGTGGTCTCTGGCCCAGACGCACTGGCACCACCACCGGAAGCAAAGTCGTTGATGGGCTTGCCGTACTTTTGCAGCAGGTTGCGGTTTAGCTCTTCCTGCGCGTTACCGTACTTGGCGACGATCTTATCCAAGTCTCTGAGTCGCTCGAGGTTGAACTCCTTGTAGTAGCCAGTGAGTGCGAAGCGCAGACCCTCAGCACTGAGCACCTGATACCCTGGAGCTGCATCACCGCCGGCACCACCACCATGTCGATCCCGTTTCTTTGGCAAGCTCTCAACACTAGTGTCCTGCTCAGGCTGCTCCTGCTTGGTTCCGGTCGATGAAGACGAGGACGAGTGGATCTCTGGGAGCTGGTTGTCATTAAGACTGCCATTGCTGGTGGCCGATGCGCCGTAGAGCCGCACCTGCGTGGAGCGCGCTTGCTCGGCGTCGTAGCGGTCCTTGTCGTCAGCCGAAATCTTGAGAATGTCAAAGGTCTGCGAGATGAGCCGCTCCTTGATGTTCCAGTCGAGCGGCGAGTCGCAGCCAAAGCTCGGCAAGTGGTTCACCTCGAGCAGCCAGGGTCGGAGACTCTCGTCCACGAGCACGTCCATGCCAAGGATCGAGAACGATGACGAGGATGACGACGATTCCGTTGCAGTCGTGCTGCTGCTGCTATTGGTCGTTGCCTCATTCGCGCTGGCAGGTCGAGTCGGATCGCCACTCCCACCGTATAGCTGCTGCGAAGAAGGACCTGCGGGCGAGGCTGAAACGCACGAGGACTTGCGCAGATTCTTTGCAAAGGTCGAGCGGTACTCCTGCGCGAGCAGCGGCTGCACGGCCAGGATAGACTTGAGGCAGATGTCGCCGATCTTGTCCCAGAGCGCGTCCACGCGCTGTTCATCGTACGACTCCTTGAGCCACGCGAAGAACCAGCGCAGCGAGCGCTTGCTGCCGTTGCCGTCCTCGGTCGCATTCTTGTTGGTCTCAAAGTTGCTGGCGTGCTTGTTCACGGCGTAGTTGGTCAGGTGCATGAAGCGCTGCTCGAGGTTGTCGGCGTTCGGCGTCACGTAGTCCGCCGTGCACATGCGCACGAGTCCGTCCTTGAACAGGTACACACGCAGCGGCGTGCAGGACGTGACGAGCACGTAAATGCGCAGGTCGAACTTCTTGCCGGCGATCAGCAGCGGCCGTGCGATGTATTGCTGCGCCACGAGCACGTCGGCGCGGTTGATCTGGCTCAGGTTGCGCGTGAGGAACACGCCTCGGCCCTGGCACGAGTGATCGGGCTTGACGATGAACGTCTTCTGGCTCAAGCCGTCGGCGTTGAAGTGCGTCTGAAAGTCGTGGAAGTCGAACGGCAGGATCCACGTCTTGGGGCAAAAGTCGTACTCGTCCGGAAAGAGTTTCTTCATGCGCTCAAAGTTGCGCGCGAGCTTGGACTTGCGCGCGAGGTTGGACATGCCAGGGAAATGGTTCACCTTCTGGTACGGCAGCAGGATTTTGAACGTGTTGACGAAGTCGGGCACGTCGATCCAGTGCAGGTTGCAGGACGCGATGCCCGTCTTGTCGTTCTCGTCCGTGATCATCTGCCAGCCGCGGTCGCGCGCAATCTTGCGCACGACCTCGTACTTACAGAGCGTCATGTTGATGCGCACGCGCTTTTCCTTCTTCTTGGGTCTACGCGTCGCCGGCTCCATCGGTTGCACTGGAATTGCTGTCTGGACGAGGTGCTCTGTTACGCAGGCGATCGCTGGTTGGTGTTTTCTGCGTCTGCAGCTCGCCTGCGTCGCTCACAGCGTGCGTGTCTTCAGCCCAAGTGAGCGTCCGCTATAAGCCTGCTGCAGCACATTCAGCTTTGCACACACATGTGAACAGAGCTAATTATACAGCAGCCACGCACCATTGCAGTTGCGATCTCTCCTCGCTTGACTTTATGCATGCGACTCATCTATTTGTAGCTCTTGCTTTCGACTTTCAAGCGCAGTGATGGCAGAACGAACTTCCACCGACTTCCACACACACATGGACACACAAGAGCAAAGTTCATTTTGATAACAGAGCGCTTAGTCCAGCGTCCCTGAATCGCTTCAGACTCTCTCTCACACATACGGTATCGCTTTTTACAATGCACTTCGGATGATCGTGTTGAACTCGGGCTTGAGCGACGCACCACCGACGAGGAAGCCGTCGACGTCCTCGAGCGCAATGAGCTCTGCGCAGTTGGCGCCGTTCACCGAGCCGCCGTAGATGATGCGCACCTGTGGAGCCACGACCGCCGACACGTGCGCCGCGATCCACTCGCGGAGGTTCTTGTGCGCCTCCTGGGCTTGCGCTGGCGTGGCCACGACGCCCGTGCCGATCGCCCACACTGGCTCGTACGCGATGACGACGCGCTCCCAGTCCTTCTCGCTGATGATGCCCGCGAGCGCCTGCGTCTGGCGCTTGAGCACCTCGAGCGTCTGGCCGCCCTTGCGCTGCTCCAGCGTCTCGCCGATGCAGAAAATCACCTTGAGCCCGAGGTCGAGCGCGCGCTTGGTCTTCCTCGCGACGATCTCATCGGTCTCGCCGTAGTACGCACGGCGCTCCGAGTGGCCCGTGAGCGTCCATGTGAGGCCAAAGTCTATTGGATGAGCCAGACACGGAGACAAACGTGAGCACCCTCATCGCTCATTCCACACAAAGCGTACGAAACCAATTATTGCATGTATCCACTCAAAACGTACCAAGCAACTGCTCGGCGGCGATCTCGCCCGTGTACGCGCCAAAGCCCGTGAGGCTCACGTTCTGCGCGCTCACGCTGATGTTCTTCTGGATGAGCTCCTGCGTGAGCTGCAGGTGTAGCGCCGGCGGCGCGACGATGACCTCCACCTGCGACGAGTTGATTTCACTCTTGTTGAGCACGTCGATCAGGTCGCGCACCGACTGCTTTGTGCCGTTCTACAGAAGCGCCGTCGTTGTGATCAACACAGCAGTGAGCACCGAGAGAACACGTCAACAGAGACAGTCACACGCCTACACGCAGTGTAGGAGACCAACAAACGCCACGTACGCATTTCCAGTTGCCGCCGATCACGTATTTGCGTCCACCTGCCATTGCCCACTGTCTGTCGGTTGTGTCTTGCGCTTGAGCCCGTGGATCGCCGAATGGGAGCGTAATGAGATCCCCATTTGCAGGTTCAACTTGTTTACAGAAATATTTGGGTGACGTTGACGCGTCACGCGCCGACGTCACCAAACTATTTTTCTGTCAGCCTAAAAAACAACTTTACAAACATAAAAGCACATTTTACAATAGTTATTTGATTTGTCATAATTTGAAAAAAATATTTTGAACTACAGATATGCCTGGATGTAGTCCCACTGCCATAAATAAATAATTTTCGAAATTTAATAATTTCACTACGATTGGAATTATAAAATAGTAAAGGTTAATGATTTTTATTGACACAAATCATCCAAACTGTTGATTCGA
>JAADXK010000450.1:0-23671 GCA_023337805.1 Globisporangium barbulae
CGTGTTGCGTTGCTGTGGGCTTGTTTTCCTTCTCGTTCTTTGCTCTTTCATTTGAGCCGCTTTGTGTGCTGTTTGACGCAATAGTTTTAGAGAAAAGTTGCAGAACAAGAATTTTCTAAACTTTTGGCGCGCACTTTACAGTGATACCGTTTAGCCGTAAAGGAAGGTCGAATCTGTTGTGCAGCTGGAATGTACTTTAGTATGGTCGTGTACAGCTTCTATTAGCAAACAAGCGAGGTGCGTGAAGATTAAGAGTACGCAGCGCTTAGTGATGCAGCCGCAGTTCCTGTGAAGAAACTAAAAGTAAGGCCTCGAGCTTCAGCTACAAGAGACTGAAGGTGCGTAACATGCCCCGCATGATGACTAGCAAGTCGACGCTCAGGTTGGGTCGTGCTCGTGCTCGTATTCTGGCAAGTTCGGGCTCCTGTATCCACATCGTTCACGCGTTGAAGGTTAGCAAGAAGGCGTGCCAGGGCACACTTCAGGTGAGCGCTTTGTGAATGAATCAGTGCGAGAGCTACACTTAAGACGCAGATTGGCGAAGACTCGACAAGATAGAGTTGTCTGACGATCAAAGAAGGTCGGGCAAGCGCTTGACTTGTTTGAGATCACTCCATAATAGAGTTTCTTTCATTGTAACTATATACGCACCTACAGAGTTCACATATTTATTACGCCACTATATGTACGTGGGTCGTTACATGTAGTTTAATGACTTTGTGTTTGGCTGTAACCCTGTGTACCGTGTGTGGTGTTGGATCACATGATGCGCGATTGGTTCGCAATGTGTGTGGTTGATGTTTATTCGAGTATAGTGGGGTTTTGTTGTGTGATGGTTTTCCGTATGTGCATGTCGAACACTTTTGATACGTGTTCGCGTTGTTGCGCCATCTCGGTCCCCTTGCTTGATCATTTCCCCGTGTCTGTAAGGAGTATACTTTTTCAAGTTGTTTGTCGACCATTTTCATAAAACTCGAAATTCCTACAGACAACCCTCCAAATAAGTTACATTGCCCAAAAATAATACCCTCTACAAATCGATATATTGCAGTGAAACATCACTCCTGCTTTCAAATTTCGCGCGTTTTGAACGATTACAACAAACGAGACTGTCAAAGCACGATGCCGGCGAAAGCAACGCGCGCTCGCATGACGCACGCGCAAAAGCTGGCGCTGCGCGCGCACCACAACGCGAATCCAGAGCTCACGCAGCAAGAGCTCGCCGTATGGACGAAAGTCACATTCAAGCTCCCTGTCGTGTCGTGTAGGATGACGCTGTCCCGCGTGCTAAAAGGTCCTGTCAGCGACGCCGCATCGAATCCAGAGCGCAAGACACATCAACGTGTATCGTCTGCCGAGCTTGAAGAGCGAATGTTGTTGTGGATTCGCCAATACGAGCAATACAAGCTGCCTGCCGTCACTGGCGCCACTGTCCGAGTGAAGGCGGATAAGATTCGTCACGAGCTCATTAGCAGCTCCACGCCAGAAGAGGCAGCGAAGCTGAAGGCGCTCGTGTTCTCATCTGGCTGGCTGAGCAAATTCCAGGGCCGCCGCCGTCTCACGCCCAAGCGCACCCGCGGAGAGGCGGCGTCGGTGAGCCTCGCGGCGGTGGAGAGAGGGAGGACTGAGCTGCAAGACATCACGCGCGGCTACAAACGCCATAACATATTCAATATGGACGAAATCGCGTTTTTCTACTGCGCGACGCCAACGAAGACCATTTCGACGGAGCGGATGGCGGGGCGAAAGTAGCAGAAGAAGAGGCTGATGATGGCAGTCTGCTGCAACGCAGACGGCTCTACAAAGGTCCCGCTTCTTTTCGTTGGCGCCGTGCGGAAGCCGCGCTGTTTTAAAAGGCGGTCCGCGGAGCAGCTTGGGCTTCAGTGCGAGTGCACTGCGAAGGGTGGATGACGTCGCAACTTTTCCAGCGCTGGCTCTCCCAGTTTAACGAGCAAATGCGTGCGGAGTGCCGCCGCGCCCTCCTACTTGTCGACAACGCCTCTTCCCACCGGCTCGACTCGACACTCTCGAACATCGAGCTTCGCATGCTCCCGCCCAACACCGCCGCTTTCTTGCAGCTGCAGGATGCCGGCATCATCAGCGCGTTCAAGGCACATATTAGCCAGATTCAACATCGTCACGTCGTCGACCGCTTTGACGACGTGCTGCGGGGCGTGCCAGAGGTAGGAGAGAAGGACACCAACGCCTTATTCAACGTCGACGTCCTGGTTGCAATGCGGTGGGCGGAGGCAGCGTGGTCGAAGGTCACGCGCGCGGCCATTTCGTACTGCTGGCGGCACACATAGATACTCGATGAGGATATCTACGAGCTTGTTAAGAGCTTCGACAGGCTGTGAACAAGCACGTCATCGCTGCGCCTGCTACTCAATTAGCGTTTAAAGGTGCTTCACACAGGTTTTACACAAACCTTCGACATTTTATTCCCGCATACTATGCTCTGCCTTTCAAAACACATATCGTTTAGCTCCAATTTTGATGTAACTTATTGGAGGTGTCTAAATAACCCTTCTCCGTTTCTAAGTGTATCTGATTCAGTTTCTCGTCCATGCATTATAAGCTATAATGTATCGTGTGAGCTGACTTATAGGTTATAAAATGTCTTATCATATGCAATAGGAGAATGTGTCTTACCAACAAAAAGACTGGGCTTCTCGGTTTAACCGGTTACGCTACCTGACGATCGTTCTGTGACGATCACGCACATTTGAAAGAGCTCCATGCAGAAAGCGATCCGAGGCGTGCTGATCGACCTCAGCGGTGCGCACGCTACTGCAGCGACTCGACTGACGCAGCCGCCGAAAATGCTGTAACGACAGTGGCTCGCTTAGGTGTTTTGCGTGTGTGCGTCTCTATTCCTCTGTGGTTGTGCCAGGCACGCTGCACATTGAGGATGTCGCGATCCCCGAGAGCATCGCCGCATTGACCAAGCTGCTCCAGCAGTGCGACATTGGTGTCCGCTTTGGTACGTACGTTCATGTATCTTTGTGTGTGTATGCCTCATCGGCGTTATGATGGACTGTACAACAGTTCTCTGTTGTCGCTGGTGGTGGTGTTGTTCTGTGTGCAACGATAGTTCGATGCAAACTGGTGGTGCTGAACCGCATGTGTCTGTTTCTTTGTGTGTAGTGACCAACACGACAAAGAAGTCTGGGTAGGATCTGGTGCGTCTGCATGCTAATTGTCTACGTACATTCACTGCTAAACCCGGTGCTTCTTCTACCGTGTGCTTAACACAACTTGTTGCTGTGCATGATAGATGAAGGAGCTGCACGGCATCGGCTTTACCGCGATCCGCGCAGAGTGCATGCTCACGACCGGCGGCATCGCGCGCGCGCTGATCGAACGCGAGAAGCTGCGTCCGCTGCTCCTGCTGCACGACTCGCTGCTCGCAGAGTTCGAGGGCGTCGACTGCGAGAACCCGAACGCGGTCGTGATTGGCCTCGCATCCGGGCACTTCAACTACGACAAGGTATGCGCGTCAAGCAAGCGGACTATTTGAATGGGTATTGAGGTATGCAAGCTCATCGTTATGTATTCTTTATTGCATGCGCAGATGAACGCGGCGTTTGAGATTCTGCTGAACGGTGGCTCGCTCATCGCTCAATAAGGCGCGGTCTTTTGCGTCCAAGACTGAGCTCAACATCGGCCCCAGCGTGTTTGTGGCCGCGCTCGATTACGCGGCGAACGTCCAGTGCACCGTCATCGGGTATGTTCGCTCATTATTGTGTGCGTCAATTTGCATTGCGCCATGAGTTACTGATGTGTGCGTATGCATGGCTGGATGTGTGTACAGCAAGCCTTGCCTGGACTTCTTCCACCAAGCGCTCAAGACCATGTGTATAGCGCCGAAAGCCCGTCGAGCCAGTCAGTACCATGCACTCATTAAATGACTACGTCTCTTGTATACAGGGACGTTGCACCCGAGCATGCCATGATCGGCGACGACATGCGGCAGGACGTGAGCGGCTCCATGGCCATCGGCATGCGAGAGAAGTTCATGCCATCTGTGTGAAACGTCCACGCGAATGATGCGCGATCTTGGGGCGGCATGAAAAGCGCATGTTTGTTTTCTTGATTTTGTGGCTGAAATGTGTGTTTTTGTGCTATTGAAGCAGTTGCCGTCGTTCGCCGCGAGACTTTGGCGACGTGGTCGCGTAGATTTTGCAGCAGAACAGCGAAGCGTGAGGAATTTCGATACTCATTGCAAGTGCACGAGAGCACTTGGAGGTCGGTCTCACAAAGAGAAGCGATTGAATCTTAGCCATCCGCATTTCCGCTTTCCTCACCCCGATGATTACCGCGGACGGTACGTGCGTACACAGCATGGGAAGTGCGCTGAAAGTTCTGCGAAGGTAGAGGACACTGACCTGTCTTCTTTGCGTTATGTGTTTACTCAATATGGTGTTATACGTCGAGGTTGCTGTGGAATGGTCGATTACCTGGCAAACCTTCTTGTCATGGACGACGCGAAAGAGCGATTCGCAACCACGTAGGACTAAATCACATGCGGGTCGCCGCGGAACTCCTGCTGAACGATCGACGAGAGAGGGGCACCATAGACCTATCGACGGTTTTTGAAAGTTGTTAAATAGTATCTTCAAATTAAGTCAGATTGGATAGACGACCCACAAGACATATCCTCAACGGTCGGACTAAGACGCGCTCTGAGAGCTGAGATGTGTGTCGCTCGTCAATCTATGCAATTTCGCCATTGCGCATTCTATTGCTTGCGCGGCAGAGAGCGATTGAGCACGCGCAAGGCATTTACTTACTGCACGTGTCGTTATCGTGCAGTTGCGACCTTCGTTCTGTAACGGCGAGCAGGTGAAGTGAGCGGCGGCACGACGGAGAGTTTGAACTCGGGACATGCGATTGCAGGGCGTGAGTGTGTGGTATCTTGGCTCAAGTCTTGTATGAGGCTTGTTGAAAGCTTCCAGGGGGCTGTTGTGGTCATCGCTCAGAGACAGCTATTGTGGACACCGTGGACGCTGTGCGCACGTGTGAGAAACGAGCCAAGTGGATACACTTACTCACCATCTGGTGGCCATCGCCTGGCTGACAGACCTGACCTAGTTTCGCTCAAACAGGGTGACGGTGGATTGGTGGCTGAGTCATATGCTCTCGCTCTCTGCTGCGAAACCGACCAAGATTTGATTGTGTTTGTGGTTGTTTTTGGAGACTGATCTTCACAAACATTGGGATCAAGTGGAGAAAGGACGCTTGTTAAATGTGTGAACAAAGTGTAGCCATCTTGTATCTTGTGTGTGCAAGCACCTTCGTCACTCTGCTTCGCATTTGCTGAGCCAATTGTGAACACTTGCTGATGCAAATTGAGAACAACATGCACACACAGCCAGTGTGCAACTTGATTGCGTCGTGACACGACGCGCAAGCAAGGAAGCAAGAGCGCAAATGTTCGTTTTCGATGGCACAGAGAGAGCAACGCTGGTCAAAAGGAGCATCGCTGATCAAGCAAACGTGAAATAAATGCTTGAAATAGTGTTACAAGGATAAACGCTTCCATGGATAGATTTTTCTATGTGACCAAATCCCCTGTCGCGAAATATACTTGGTTCCAGTATGCTTACGCGAGATCGGGTTCTGTACAACAGCAAAAAAAAGATCGAACAAGAGAAGAAAGGAAGAAAAAAGCAAAAAGCGAAACGCCATTTGCTTCCGCGCCGCTTCCGAGAAGGAAAGAACCAAGCCGCTTGTGTGTTGTTTGTCTCGCTCTTTTGATTTCTTTAGCAACACAGGCAACAACGGATTCATCTCTCTCCCCTCACAATTCCCTCGTCTGCCTGGGATCTGCCAACACAGAGTCACCCAATAAGCAGGCGTATCAAAACGAACAAAGCGTGCGTGCCACAAAAAGCAGCAATACAAGCAAGGCAAAAGCAAGCAAGCCACAACAACGGGAGGCAGCTAACCAACCACCTGCTCTCCACAACGCTGCGTGTTGTTTTGATTTTGCGACGCGATAGACGCGCAAGCACTTGACAAGGTAGCAACGCAAACGCAAGTGTGAGTTGTGGCGCCGGATCTTTGTGCCCGCTCTCATAAGCAAGCATTCCCAAGCAAGAAACAAGCAAAGCAGAGCGAACCGGCACGAAGCAAGCAAGCGGCGCGGCTGCAGATCTTGTACAGTTCTCGCGCAGCAAGCAACCAGCAGCAATAACAACAACTTCAACGCAACAATGTTGAACCACCATCCTCACCAGCACCAGTGCGCGCAGGACCAGCAGCAGCAGGAAGAAGGCGGCGGCGACGAGCAGGACGACGAGCTCGACCGCGATCTCCAGGCGACGCACGCAGCCTTGAGCAGCGGCGGTGGAGACAACGGCGACGGGAAGGAAGAGCTCGCGCTAGAGCTTACGCAGCTGCGCATGGACGAACACGCGGTCGCGAGCAGCAGTAGCGGCAGCGACGCCGGCATGCTGCAAACAGGCGGCGGCAAAAACTACAACAGCAAAAGCGACAACAGCATGAGCAACAGTAGCAATGCGAGCAGTGGGAATCGCAGCGGCAGTCCGCTCAAGCACGCGGCGAGCGCCGTGGGTGTACTGGAGCTACTGCACGAGGAGCTCAAGCTCAACGAGATCGCGCCGCGCAAGCTGCTGCGCCAGTTCAGCCTCAACATCCCACCGAGCGCCACGAGCATCGGCAACGGCTGCGAGACGCCGTCCGACTTCCGCTCCGCGATCCTCTCGCGTAACTTTATCCAGCACGGCTCGCCCAACGCGCTGGGCGACGTGCTCGAGCGCTGGGAGATCAACCACGTCAAGTGGCGGTGCCACGGCTCGAACCAGTCGCTCGCGGCCATGGAGAACCAGCAGGGCGAAGCGGACCAAGCACAGGTGGACGGGGGCGGTGACCAGATGATTCCGTCACCGTTGCAGGTGACGGTGGCGAGCAGCAATAATGCGGCCATACAACAACAAGCACAAGCCTTCGGTGGAGCCAGCAATTTAGCAGGTGAGTTTGTGGGTGAGAGGCCGCCGCCGCTGAGAAGCGAGACGTTTGAGGCAAAGTTCGGTCACGGCTTCCTGGGCATCGAGTTTGTGATCGACGAGACGCGCAACGAGGTGGTCGTGAAGAGCGTGCAGACGGGCATGTGGTCGGTCAACACGCTGCAGATTCCGCCGTACGCGACGATCTCGAGGGGACTCATCGTGGACGCGATCAACGGGTGCGAGGTCGGCGTCGTGACCCCCGAGGAGATCCTCGACATGTTGCAGTACACGGCGCGGCCGATCACCGTGCGCTTCCGCAAGTGCGGCTACTCGACGGTCGTGTGCAAGCTCTGCGAGTGCAAAGTGGATGCGACGAACCTGGATGAGCACACGAACTACTGCGTTATGTCGAAGCGCTTCGAGCTTGAGGCCGACCAGATCAACAACGCGCTCACGAAGCTCGCAGCCTCGATCAAGGCGAACCTGCAGGCGGAATCGCTGCGCTCGTACTTTAACCCAGAGGATCTGCACTTTTACAACGCGCTGCGCGTCGTCGCAATACAGGTAAATTCTTATGCGGCCACAAAACCAGTAGACGGCTTGCTAACGCTCACAGCCCTTGCTTATTTGCTTGCGTGTTTGTATGTTTGTTACAACTAGGCATCGTCGTGTGATGTGACGAGCGTTGAGGCCTTTGCGCTCTGCTCGCGCCTAGTGAAGATCGTGGACCGGATACGACAGCAGGAGCCGCTGACGTCGAGCTGCGCGGTCGAGCGCGGGCGCAAGTACTGCACGCGCGTGCGCAACCTGATTCACGCCAAGATGAGCAAGATGCGCGCGACGCAGAAGGTGATGCTCCAGCAGGTACCCAATGATCTGCGCGTGCCGTTCTACCGCACAAAGTCGCTCGAGGAGAAGGAGAACAGCGTCGTGCCCGTGCGCGCGCCGCAGACAAACGCGCGGCGGCTTTCGGCGTGCCGCGTCTCGATCCGCGACTTCCAGATCGTCAAGCCGATCTCCAAGGGCGCCTACGGGAAGGTGTACCTGGCGCGCAAGAAGACGACGGGCGACCAGTACGCGATCAAAGTGCTCGCGAAGGAGCACCTGCTTCGCAAGAAACAGGTGAAATTGTGTGATTTCTGGTGATTCTTGCTGGGAATAACAGAACCTGTGAGCTCATTTTTTGTCTGTGATGTTGTTGAAATTGGTTGTTTTGCGCAGCAAATTGAAAATATCGAGACCGAACGCGACATTCTCGTCAACATCGAGAGTCCGTACGTGGTAAAGCTTTTCTGGACGTTCCAGTCAAAGTACGTCAACGATTCTCGCTTGTGAAATTTCTTGTGGTTCATTTTTTCTTTCATCATTCAGAACTCGGCGCTGATGTTTTGAAATTTGTGGGTGTTGTTGTTTATCACTAGGCGAAATCTCTTCTTGGTGATGGAGTACCTTCCTGGGGGCGACTTCATGTCTTTATTGGAGTGCATCGTGCAGCTTGAAGAGCAGGTACGCCAACAACATTTCAAATTTGCCATCTTTCATTGCTAGGAGGTGTGTTTCGCAAACGCTGACGTCACATGTGCTGTTGCTAATATCTAAATCACAGGTCGCACGCGTGTACATCGCCGAAGTCGCGCTTGCGCTGAACCATTTGCACCAGAAGGGATGCGTGCACAGGTGCGCCTCTGATATTGTTTTTGTACCTATTGGCTCTTTTTTGCTGCGTGTGGCTGACACAGTCCTCATATTCTTTTGACAGGGACCTCAAGCCCGACAACATCTTGATCTCGTCCACTGGTCACATCAAGGTACGCGAGGTCCTCTTGCGAGAATTGCTGTAACATCTGCCGAGGTTCTCACATACTGTGGCTGATACTGAATTTCAACAGCTCACGGACTTTGGGCTGTCAGAAGAAGCCGTAAACTTGAGCGATTCCGAGTCGGAGACGTCGAACAAAGGCTTCTTTGGCGACCTCGAGGACGACGACATCCCCAGCGGTGGCGCTTTTCCAGTGACCAAGAGATCTGCTAAGTCTTCGGTGTCGGCGTTATCGCTGTCTTCAGAGCAGTTTGGCTTGGACGAGAGCATCTCGGCGTATTTCGACGCATCGAGACCTCCACGACGAAGAAGCTCCAAACAGAAACAGAAACGAAAGCAGGGGCATCCACACACGTACGGCCGCTGCGGCACACCAGATTACCTGAGTCCAGAGATCATCCTGGGGGTCCCGCATGGCCCTCCCGTGGATTACTGGGCGCTCGGCATTATTCTCTACGAGATGCTCGTCGGTTTTCCACCGTTCAATGACGACACAGTCGAAGCCATCTTTAGCAATATCCTGGAGAGGCAGATCCTGTGGCCCGACGGCGAGAAGTGTCTCTCGCTCGATGCGATCGACTTGATCAGCAAGCTCCTGGAGCCCGACCCGGCGCTTCGTCTTGACTGGGAAGGTTTGACGCAGCACCAGTTCTTCGAAGGCATCGACTGGGACACGCTGCTCGACTCGATCCCGCCGTTTGTTCCGACACTCGAAGGCCCAAATGACACGAGCTATTTTAACAACCGGAACCTGACCGACATCTTCATCGATGACGACGAATTCGAGTTTGACGCAAAGTCGATCGACAGCAGCGTACAGGACGCAAGTGGTAGTAGAGGAGGAATGGGCGGTGACGAGCAGCTCTCGAACGAAGACAAGGGCATGGGTGACCTCTTTGGCGACTTGGATGGGGAAGCTGAAATTGTCTCTGATGCCAGTAACTCGGACACTGCGAGCGACACTGCGAGTGTAGCAGGCGGAGGTGTCGCTAGTCTGGGACAGCGGAGTGAGCGGGATCCAGGCAGCAGAGGTGACGGCTATACCGAGAACAACAATTTCCGATTTCCAAGTGGGATGTACGAGACTAGTGACGACGTGAACCTGACCGAGGCCTTCCGGTCGTTCAGCTACACGAACATGAACGCGCTGGCGGCCGCATCCCGAACCGAGGCCGAGCTGATCACGGACTCGCGCCTGAATGAAGTGGAGAACTCGTCCATGTTGTCGATCCTGATCTAGAGAGAGACACTCGAGAAGGAAGAAATTGGTGAGCCGCCGACACTTGGCTGTATATTTAAATGGAAACATCGGGAGGTGACGACCGAGACGACACTGTTGGGCGTAGAGAAGAAGTTTATGATATGAAGCCTAAGACGATAGAGAGATGCAGCCTGCGACGAAGAGCAAGTGGCAGGATGCTGAGGCGAAAGGAGGCAACCAGAAGAAACGAGTTGATATGGTGAGAGACGATCGACATGGTAAGGCGAAAGAGAAGAGAACAGAAAATAATTGAGAGTTTTTTGGAGGGTTGTGACTGGGAAGGTGAAGGCAATGCAAAATGAATGGCTACAAAGCGTCAAAAGATTTTCTTTTTTATTAACGATATTTGAACTGCGGATAGGATTACAGGAAGAAATCGTCCTCCTCTTCCTCCGAATTCTCTTCATTGCCGCTGCCTGCTGCTGTCTTCTTGCTGCTCATGCGCACGTTCTTCGCGGCGCCATCGTCGTCGTTGTCGTCCTGGTCCGCGAGCACCACCTCGCTCTTCTTCTCCTTGTCCTTCTTGCTCGACGGCTTCTTGCTCTTGCGCTTCTGCTCCTCCTTGGACAGCTTCTTGAGCAGCAGCTCGGCGGCCGACGCCGGGTGCTTGTGGTGCGAGGAAGTTGACGGCGCGTTTTCATTGTCGTCGTCATCACCATTGGCGGCATCACCACTACGCGCATGCGGCTCGGACTTGCTGCTGTCGATGTAGCAGAACTGGTGGAATGCATCGCGTGGCTGCTCCTTCTCGTAGCGTGCGATCGCAGCGGCGCGCAATTCGTTTTGTCTGTGGAAATTGTACGTGTGATAAAGAGGTGCATTTGACTTAGTGACAGCGTGATGAGAGGAGTTTTACGGCCTCAAATAGAGGTTCAACACCACTTGATGAATGGCTTTCGTACCGCTTAAGCTTCTCGTCGTCGTGCGGATTGGACGGGAAGAGCGAGATGTACTGCTCCGCCTTTGGGAAGTAGAAGACGTAGAGCAGCTCTTGGCGCCACTTCTCAAACTCCGCAGAATGCTTCTGCTTCTCCGCGGCGTCGGTGGCCTGTACAACAAGTCACAGATACGAGAATACGTTGTCAGCATGTCGTGTCGTCCGATGCGCATGAGAACTCGATGAACTACGTGACAATAGTACCTTTTCCATGGCCACCTTGGTCTGCTTGAGCTTGCGCATGAGCTTCACGCGCTCGACAAAGCGGAACTAGTGGGCGGGAAACAAAGCAGCCGAAGAGCGATATTGTGAGTACGACTGAGTGGCTGATAGGTATAAAGACGCATAATGCAATGGTGAAAGACATCATACCTTCTTGTACTTCTCCGCGTTCTGCTTCTCCTGCTCCGTCATGCCCTTCTTCTCGAGCTGTTCGTCACAATCATAAGCAAACAGCGATAGCCCCAATGCATTTAGTACACAGCACCATCGGCATTGCATCAAATTACAAGAGCAACTTAGGAACGCGAAAACGCACTTCATCCTGGAGCTGCTGCAGCTCGCGCTGCTTGCTGGCGCGCGTGGCGTCGTCCAGTCCCTGTTGCACATACCCGCATCAACACATACATATGTCAGCACTCATACATTTGGATGTATTGGCAATTGGTGCAAATTCACGTACGCCTCGCTTGAGAAATCGGTCGAGCGCGCGGATGCGGTTCTTCAAGGACGGGATTTTCTTGGCCGCCGGCGCCTGGTGCTTCTTACTCTTCGCCTGCTTGAAGCGAAGTCGGGTACCTATTGAGAGCACACAAACACACACACGTCAGTGATCAAAGCATTAGCACCACACATGAACAAAGAGGTGCGCCGTGCGCATGGTGGCTCTCACTCAGGGACCGAGCATACCTGCAGTTGGCGCCATGGTGATTGATTGAGTGAGTGACGCTTGCCAAATGGCGTTTGCCTGTTTGGTTGGCTGTTGCCTAGGATTGTCAAAATTAATTGCATAAAATTACACGATCACACGGTGACGTGGACCACCTGACGCACATGATGCTTCTAATATAAGAAGGTACGGTACTTCACCCAGGCTCGCACAGATTTTCATGAAACGCTTTCATCTGGACTATTGACTGTGAAGAGAAGTGAGCAAAATAAAGAAGAATCGAAACCAGATTCGATATTTCAACAAAAAAGATCGCAATCACATTTTACAGGAAGTTTTACATACAAATACGGAATTAATACTATCTACATAGAGAGGGTACTTTTTTACACAAGCAAATTTTTACGTTTTCTCCTCCTAAATACGGAGTTGTGAAAACCGCATTCTTCCATCTTCAACACCGACACAAAAGCCCAAAAGCGTAACGGAGCCAGCAAGCGAGAAGCCACGAAGCGCCGCCCTCTCGCCACGACACGACGCGAACGACCCGCCGCATTTCATTCCGTCAACCAGCGAGCAAGCGATCGCAAGCCCAAGCAGTAGCACGAGCACCATCAGCAGCAGCTATATCTGCCAGCCTCCGTCTTGAACGAGAACGCTACGCTGCCTGCTATATCGCTGACTTCTTCCGCCCTGCCATACGTAGAGGAGAGAGGGAGAGAAGAAGAACAAGCGTGTCACGCCAGAAAGAGAAGAAGGAAAAACGCGCGATCATCACATCGTAAACTCCCCGCATTTTCATCGTGGGCTGCTGAACGTGAACGTGAGTGAGTGAGTGAGGTTTGTATCGCCGACGCTTCTTCTTTCTACGTTTGTCGCATTACCCAGCGACACGAGAGAGGAAGAAGGAAGGCGGGCAAAGCGTATCCAGCAGCGCTCGATCAGATCATTTCCGCATTCGACGTGCCCAGTCGGTGTTAAAGACCGCATCGCATAACCACACGTGAGAGATGGCGGACGCTGAGGGAGTGCAGCAGGAGCTGCAGGACTACTTGCACCGTAAGGGTATCAACACGCTCTTCATTAACTTGGTCGAGTCGCTGCTGCTCGCCAAGCCCGAGAACCCGATCCTGCACATCATCCAGTACTTGCAGTCAAACTACCCGGAGGAGACCACACCGCGGAAGAAAGATGGCACACCGCTCAAGAAAGAGGACAACCCGGCGTCGAACCACCACAGTTCCAACCACCGTACGTGCTAGTATGACTCTGTTTTGTTGGCTTGCCTGGATAGTGATATTAACAGAGTCGCTGTGTGTCGTTATGTCTTGCTTGCTCACAGACCACTCGGACGAGTCCGATAGTGAGGACGACGAAGAGGGCGACGCCGTGAGCGAGATCCAAGAGAAGGTGGTGGTGCCCAAGCCCGTGGTGAAGGGGCGGCGAACGTCTGTCTCGGCGGAAACCATCGACCCGTCGAGCGCCAAGCAGTTTGAGCGCGTGGTCCACCCAAAGTCGTCCGAGGAACGCGAAGGCATCGGCCGCATGGTTGCGGAGAACATTCTCTTCAAGTCGCTGGACGAGAAGCAGCATGAGATCGTACTCGACGCGATCTTTCCCAAGGAGTTTGAGCCGGGTGAGATTATCATCAAGCAGGGTGACGACGGCGACAACTTCTACATCCTCGAGAGCGGCGTCTGCGAGGTTTACAAGGACAATGCGCTGGTGCAAACGGTGCGAAAGCCGTTATGCGATGTTTGTAGTCCTTGGATAGTTACTGATCTCGATATTATTGTCTTACGACAGGTCACAGAAGCGATGTCGTTTGGTGAGCTCGCGCTCATGTACAACGCACCGCGTGCTGCGACGGTGAAAGCGGTGGAGCACTCGAAGGCCTGGGCGCTCGATCGACAGACATTCAAGTACATTATCATGGAGACGACGTTGAAGAAGCGCGAGGCGCACAAAGGGTTCATTGAGCGTGTGCCGCTCCTGGAATCACTTAGCGAGTACGAGCGCCTGACGGTCGCGGACGCGCTGAAAACAGAGACTTTCAGCGACGGCGAAGTGATCATCACGCAGGGCGACGATGGCAACCTGTTTTACATTATCGAAGAAGGCACGGCGGTGTGCACAAAGCAGCTCACGCCCGCGGATCCGCCGGTCGAGATGGGCCTCTTGACGAGCGGCGCATATTTCGGCGAGATTGCGCTGCTCACGACGCGGCCGCGCCAGGCGACGGTGACAGCCAAGGGCACGGTCAAGTGCCTCACGCTCGATCGCAAGACGTTCAAGCGCGTGATGGGTCCATTAGAAGACATCCTCAAGCGCAACATCGACAAGTACAATTCGGTCATCGCAAACAACATCTAAGCAAGAGGAGCTTCCGAAGACGAAGGGGACAATAAGGTGACTGACCAGCAAGCAGAGCAGCGCGTGATGGGGCTACTAGCATCGTTTAGAGAGCAGGCTGGCGGCTTTGACGTGTTGGTCCTCCTCGTTTTCTCTTCCTCCTATTTCCACCGTACGATAGCAGCAGATACCCGACCTTTTTCCACCTATCGCTATATATTTTTCTCTATCCATACACTCTTTTCCTCACCTTCACACCCGCATGCTACCTTGCATTCCACGCGTTGAACAAGGCGCCCAAGGGTTCGTTTGCTGTATTTTCATTGTCATTATCGGCTGTCTGCCTCGCTATCAGTCACCAACGAGCTCCTTCTCCTGGCAAGGCGGGATACTGCATTCGCAGGATCAGTCGATAGTGACTGGGCTTTGGCGATTGCATGAACGGTGGTAGCGGCGGCTTAGTCCTTCTTCTCCGCGTTCTCTTCCAGCACTTCGACGACAAAGTTGTGGTTCGTGTAGACGCAAATGTCGGCGGCGATCTGCATGGCCTTGCGACCGATCTCCTCGGCGTCGAGGTTCGGCTGGTCGATGAGCGCGCGCGCGGCAGCTACGTAAGTCACATAGCGAACAGCGAAAGTGAGCTTCACGACCATTGCACTGATTATTACACTGTATGCATGGCACGAGGATTTGTTTGCGTTTTCGTACCGAGTGCGTAGGTGCCGCCCGAGCCAATGCCGATGATGCCGTCGTGCGGTTCGATCACGTCGCCGTTGCCCGTGAGCGTGTACGACTGCTTGCTGTCCGAGACAATGAGGATTGCCTGTCGATGCATGATACGTCAGTCGACAGTTGAGCTCAACAATTGATGATAAAGAGCTAGCTACAGATTGGGCAGGCACTCACCTCAAGGCGACGCAGGTACTTGTCTGTTCGCCAGGCCTTCGCGAGCTCGACGCACGAGCGCGCGAGCTGGCCCGGGTACTCGTCGAGCTTGTTCTCGAGGCGCTCCATGAGCGTGAATGCGTCGGCGGTCGAGCCGGCGAAGCCCGCGACGATGTTTTCATTAATGCGACGCACTTTCTTCGCGTTCGGCTTCACGACCGTGTGGCCGAGCGACACTTGGCCGTCGCCGATGAGGCACTGTAATTCGTAAATCAAGGCAAAAGATTTCCATGAGAACGAACACACGATCTTCACGTCAGCATTTCCGATATAATAAGCGCTCTGCACGCACCACTTTGCCGTTCTTGCGCACGCACAGAATCGTCGTGCCGTGCATCTACATAACCATACAAAGCAATACAGAGAGATATCCATATTGAGCGAACAGGTCATGCATTGCGCACAGCATATTCGAGAAGCTCCATCAAGCACAAATATCCGCAGAGCAACGCAAGAGAGTGCAGCAGACGTACGTCGTTGGCGCTGGAGAAGCGCGCGACCTGCGAGAGGCCGTTGGCGGCGGCCGCAGAGGTGACGGGGGAAGCACCGGTGGCGCGCAGGGCGGTGGAGCGGAGCAGCGAGCGCGCGAGCATCTTTCTTGTTGTCTGTGAGAAGATGACGTCCAAGCGGTCAATGGCACAAGCCTCAAGTTGAGTGGTCCTAATATACGACATCTACCACCCTATTTAGTTACAATGGCCCTAATTATGTGTAAATAATGTGGTACACAATAAGTAAAGACCAAGGTTGAAGCGTCAGCGACACTGCTGAAAGCCACATTGACTGCATGGAGCACGCAACGCAACGAGGTGACGAATGCCTCGCATGCGAATTATAAACGCTTGCATGGCGGTGCATTAATTATAATAATTTGAATGTGATGTATAGATGCGTATATACCAGCACAACACGCGTTGAGGATGAAGATGGAGAGAAACCTCTGCGAGTGGCTAGGAGATATGAACCACTGCACGTCGAGGGTCGATATGAGGATCCCTCGAGCTTCAAAGCTCAACTACGCGCTGCAGATGTTCGCAGTACTTTCGTCTTGAGAGAAACGCGCGACTGACTTGCAGCTAGTAGTACCATGCAGACTTTCTCTTCTCCAAGCGCTGTATGTTGCGGTGAGGGCGTCGAACACTTTGACATCCAACGTGTTCGCGGACGAGAAGCCCGCCATGGACACGCGGCCGTCGCCGTCGTTGGCGTCCAATGATGTCGCGTACGAGCCAGTCGAGGAAGACGAGGATGGCGGTTTCCGCAAGAAGTCGTGCACCATGGCGAACATCGTTGCCGAGTGATCGCTGTCATCGTTGTTATCGCAGACTGGCAGATCGGAGCCGCTGCTCTCGCTTTCGGTATCTGATATGACGTCTTCAAGATTGGCTTTGGCGTTGACGAGCGGGAGGTGCTCAGCATGTTGCACGACCGGTAGCTGATGGTCGTCTTCGTCTATACCGGTGTTGTTGGTCTCGATCGCTGGAGTCTGGATCTCGAACGAGGCTTGGGACTCGGACGTCGGGGTCTTGATCTGCTGGTGGTGGTGTTGGCGGTTCTGGGTCTCCTCGACGGCTGTGGCTTGTGTCTTCTGCTGGATTATGAGCGACCTGTAGTTGCTGATTGCCCACGAGAGCCACGCAAACGGTGTCATTGCTGGCATCGTGGGCTTCATACTCAATCTGTTACTGTAGTCAGACGAGCTGCTGAGGCTGAGATCCGCAGGAACGCCGGTGATCACTTTGACAGCTGGCACAAGTGCGCGAGTGCTGGCGTTGGTTGCGCACATCGAGCGCCTGATCGAGATGAAATCAGAGTCCACACCTGCGATCTCGTCATAGTCGAAGCTCTCGGCGGCGGCGGCGCGCACGCTCATCAGTTTGTTGCCCATGGCCAAATGAATGGATCGTAGGGAGAGCTGACTGGGAGAGGAAGGCGCGTGGGCACTGGCAGGTGAGTTGGAGAATGAGGAACGCCGACTGACAGTGCATTCATGGGGTTCGTCCAATCACCGCGTAAACTGTACAGTCAGGGTTGACCTTCACTCTCTCTTTGTCCATTGAGAAGATGCTCCAGCTCCATATTCGCACGTCAAGAGAGAGCGCAAGTGCGCATGTTCAGCAGCAGCGAGAACGTGAGCAAGTTCACATGGGATACTGTGTCAATTCGCAGAATACGCGTCGCTGATTGGCAGAAGTAGCTTAATCGTTTGCATTATATGGAACATGTGTCACTAAATAACTTCTCACAATATATACAGTTATACTTTGCAAATCGTGTATTTTTCATACAAATTGCATCTAATAATCACCTTTTCTCTCTTTAAATTCATATCAGGCTGTTCATATTGAAATCAAAAGTGGTAGCTCTTAGACACGAATGTGATTGGCCAATATTCGAGACTGAGACAACATGGCTACATTTACTCGACTGTGTACCCATTTGTTGTTGTCATGACATGACATGCCCTGGGTTCCCAATGCACTGCCATGCAGACACTTGCATTTCAGTGGATATACCATACACATATATGTGTGGTTCTCTCTGCGAGTGCTCTCTACCAGTAGATGTTGACGACTGGTCTTCTAGAGCACGGCTGGCGATCTCCGGCGTGCGAAGACCCGTTCAGGTGCACTCACTCACGAGGCAGATCGATATAAATACACTTTCGTTTCCCGTAGAAGCTTGACCGTCGCACACTCAATACACAGTCTGTGCCATCGTTTTGCTTTCGACCTCCAGCTCGCGTGGGCTATTCTTAACCCTTGCGGCGACTTGGTCCCTCGGAGCCTCGATGCATAGTGAGCGAAGTGACTGACGACGGCTGGTGCGTGGGTGCGTTCGCTCGTTAGTCTGTGCTCGTTAGTCCGCGTTCGTCGTTTGGTCCACGCGCGACGCAAAGCCCCATTCACGGATGCCCTTGCGCCTTGTGCGGTCCGCTCTACGCTCTCCCCTGTTGCTGTTGGACAACTGTCGCTACTCGTACAACCCGCTGACGTCTGCTGCTGGCGATGAGTTCCAATGAGCAGCGCGACTCGTCGGTGACGTCCGACGATGCGCCCGTGACGGAGCGCACCAACTCCAATACATCTAGCACGGTGCTGACCTCAGGCGCCAAGTCGCCCAAATTTGACTTCTTCCAGAAGCGCCGGAGCGTCGCGCCCACGTCCGTCGCAATGGTCGAGGACGACGCGGACGTGAACGCGCCTGAGACGCTGCTCTTTCTCAACCAGACAACCGAGCTCGACTTCCGCTCGCTCTTCCGCCGGACGAGCTCCGTGGGTGTCGTGAGCCCTACTGGGGCCACATCCCCAGCGGCACACAAGGAGAAGCGCCGACTGCGTCAGCGCGAAGAGCTATGCCTCATGACGGCCAAGACCCAGACGCGCGCCAAGAAAGCCTGGTTCCTTAGCCACGGGTACATTGGGAGGGACAACGGCGAGCACATCCTCGTGTCCACCAAGGACGCGAGCATGGACCCGATCCACGCCGAGGTACTCTTGGACGATGACGACTACCTCATCAGGGACCACAACAGCTCCAGCGGCTCGTATCTCTGCCTCACCACGATCAACCGCCACCACCCACAACGCGACGGCTTTCGATTGCGCAATGGGGACTCTTTCATGCTCGGCACGAATGTCAAAGTGATCGTCCACGAGCTCATCACAGCGCCAAAGCGAACAGCCAAGGCAGGCGAGGAGGAGGTCGACCTGAAGCTCCGACTGGAGCGCCGGTCCACGGGCTCGTCGTCTACAACAGCTGAGACCGAGAGCGAGACGAGTACGGCCTCCAACAGCATGGCCTGTCCCCGCCGCGTGCGCTTTGGCGAGGCTCTAAACGCTTTCGACGGTTCACCCATCGTCGGGAATAGATACAAGCGCAAGAAGAAGAAGGCGTTGAGTCCCTACGAGCCGCAGATCCCCGTGAGCCTCAGCATCTCGGTCTTGGTCGACGAGCAGCAGGTGAACCAAGAGCTGCAACTTCCAGGTAAAGATCTGTATCTCATCGGCTCGTCGCCCGTGTGCGACATCCAGATCCCCTCGACAGCGACTACGGGCATCCACGCCGTGCATGCGCGCATCGTGTTTGACAGCGTCTTCTTCGTGCTGCAGGATTTATCGTTTGAGGACAACCCGAAGAAGAGGACGCGCGTGTCGCTCCAGCAGCCCACACGCATCGGCCGCGGCGATTGCCTGCTCTTCGGCGCCTGTGTGCTCTACGTCGTGAACGTCTACCGGGCGTTCAGGGACCACGAGCCCGACATGAAGGAGGTGGCGTTCAAGTGCCACCTGTTGCGGCCATCCAAGCGCAAGTCGCGCTCGAAAGAAAAGTACATCCCCTTTGGCTTCCGCCACCACACGCAGGACCCGTTCGTGTTCGGCAAGGGCCGTCACTGCGAGGGCCACATCTTCACGTCCGCACTGAACGTGGAGCAGTTTGCAATACAGCTTGACCACGGCGCGTGCTCGCTCGTGCCACGCGCCGCCGGGATCAACCAGGGCATGTACTTCTTGCTCGGACGGAACTGTATGCCCCACGACCAGACGTACCGTGCTGATTTCGTGCGCTACACGAGCAAGGCGCTGATGCTCGTAGAAGGCTCGGTGTTCAAGTGCGGCAACACGGAGCTCGAGGTCGTGTACGTGAAGAAAGAGACCCAGAGCGACGCGGCGGCGCGCGCCGACGAAGTGCGCGAGAACGCCTACTTCCTGAGCCACATGCCCTGGATTCAGCAGATCGCACTCGACCGCCATGGTATCGAGAACGTCGCCAAGCGCGGCCAGCGGCTCGAGCTGCAGCCCGGCGACACGATCTACGACGACGGCGACCCGGCGACGTTCCTCTTCATAGTGATCACCGGCCAGGTGGAGCTGGTCTCGCGCCGCAGCGAGCTGCCCAGTTCCTGGCGGCTCTCGGCCATCGAAGGCTTCTTGTCGCCCTCCCTCGACTCGTCCACGCCGCTCCCAGGTCCCGTGACCGAGCACGTGAGCAAGGGCAGCTTCTTCGGCGAAGTGTGTCTCTGTGGCGCCGGCCTCGAGTACGGTGAGAACGCCAAGGTCGCGTCGCCCTGCGTCCTACTGGCGATCAGCAGGGAGGACCTGTGCGGCTACCTGTCGCACTACATGGACATCATCACACCGCACCTGGCGTACGAGAGCCACAAGGAGGTGCTGCAGAAGCTCCGACTCAACGTCGCGTGGCTGCGCGAGTACTCGTACCAGGACCTGCGCGTACTGGCGTCAAAAGCCGAGCACGTGTGCTTCGAGCAGGGGGAGTCGCTCATCGAGGACGGCCTCTTCCAGATCAACAACACGCAGCGCAGTGGTGGCCTGCTGCTACTCGGGTACGGCAAGGCGCAGCTCATGGGCAAAGTCGACCCCACCACCAGTGACCAAACGGACGACAACGACAGTGACGAGAAGGTTTCGACGTTGCAAGAGCTCTGGAAGGCGAGCCAGCCGATCGTGTGTTCCGCCGCTGTGCCGCTGGACCCGAGCTTCCACAACATCAAGGCGCGGTCGCGCGTCGAGTGCTTCTTCTTCGACAGCACTCACGTGGCCCACCTGATCAAGCAAGAGCAAGACGCAAGCGGACAAGTCTCAGGTGAAGTCATCAGCGCCCTACCTTCGCAACTCCGTCAAGACTCGACCGCACGACGCAGCAGCTTCGTGTCTCTCCAGCAACGCGCGCGTCACTCGCAGATCGTCATGACGTCAGCGAACAGCGCCGATGAAGAGGACGCGAACCTGGACGGCAGCGAGGACGTCGAGGAGATCAACGATCCGGCGCAGAAGTGGCGGCGCAAGAAGCGCAACAAGACGCTGCTCGAGAAGACGGTTCTCGAGACACAGCAGAACGGTGACCTCGTCAATGCGCTCGTCATTTACGTGCTCTCGGGCGCCAACCGCGGCGACATTCACGTCGTGCGCAACCTCGCGAGTGTCGGCGGCATCCTGAGCGACGCCGATATCGAGCTCAACGACCGGTATGTGTCGCGCCACCAGGCCGTGATCCAGCATCGCGAGAGCCGCTTCTGGCTCTACGACAACGCGAGCGAGTGGGGCACGTACGTGCGCCTCGAGGAGAACCAGAACATCCAGGTGTACCCGGGCGACGTCTTCATCTCTGGGGAAGTCGAGTTCACGTGCCTTGCCGCCTTTCCTGTGCGGAAAAAGACCCAGATATGCTGCATCCAATAGAGCAAAGTCAGATTTTGTTTCACAGGGCTCCATGGTAATCTACCTTCACGCTTGTTGTGGGTCTCCTTTCTTCACTCATCCATGATGACATCGAGAACAAATCGATATATTTATGCGCCGCACGAGACGACTGGCGCGGAATGCACCAGAATGTGGGCTAGCGCGTCCTGCGCAAACTCCTGGCCCGTGCGCAGGTCGACGCACACGACGCCGCAGATCTCCTGCAACCCTCCGACCGTCGGCAGGAACTCCACCTGGACGTCCTGGACAGATTTTGCCGACAGCAGCCCGATGTTCTGCAATGTTTAAAGGAGAAGACATTAATCACAACGTTAAGTCTGTTGGCAGCAAATGTGGAAACTGGTTCGACCGAATTATAATGTACTTACCTGGTGCGAGAGCGAGTGGCAGAAGACTCCGCTCATGGCCTCCTTGCGGAACTGGAGCTGCAGCTGCAGGTTGCGCGTAGAGTTGTTGACAATCTTGACATTTGCGACGAACGGGATGCCGCAGCTGATCTCCTTCGGCAGGTCCTCGATTGTCACGGTCACGTCTCGGCCCTGGTCCGTTTTCCGCATCACGGGCTGGCTCTGCACCGAGCCCGCCTCACCAACCGATGTCTTCCAGCCAACGTGCAGGCGCCCCAGGTTGTGCGAGCCCTGTCATAGCATCACATAGACTTAGGTTCATCAGTGTCGCCAACCTATGAGTGCAACAAGACAGCGGTGGTTGCATGGTGTACCTGACTGGCCACCGTTACTGGGTCTGCTGTCAGGTCGTACGTGATCCGGAAGACGCGCTGGAGCTCCTCCTGTGGGTTCAACAGCGACTGCGGACCTCTCATCAGCAACTCGTGCACAACCAACTGGTCGTTGTCCAATGTGGCTTTCACTTTCCCCATCAAAGTCGTGTTGTCAAACTCCTCGGCGACGAACGGGGGCAGCGGCAGGAACTTGATACTGTCGACGAAGAGCGGCAGCTTCGACACGTTGCGGATCTGCGCCTCGACGAGCGACTCGTCGTCCAGCAGCTTCGACTGCTTGAAGTTAATCACCAGCGGGTTCTGTACAGCGAAGCGGTAAAACTTGCGCAGCGATTTTTGCTCATTCGAGATCGGATCCACGTACGACACGCCCACGCGAAGCCTGAACAGGACACCATATAGCAAATCACAGCGTGAATCGATCGTATCAATTCCATTGAATGAGCTCATGCACATACGTACACGTGATTGCCGATCTGGTTGAGCGGGTAGTCGACCACCATGTCGATGGACGAGCCGGCCGGGAGTACTTTGGCCGGATTGGCCGGCGGCAGCTTGCCCGTGCGCGCGTAGCGGTTGTCGTGCAGTTCCACGCGGTCGTTCGCGCACTGGATGTTGACCGTAAGCCCCACGTCGCGCAGGTCGCACGCGTACTGGTTGATCACGCTGATGTAGCTGCTGAACGTATTGCCCAGAAAGATCTCACTGTCGGAGCACAACAATAGCACGGTAGTAATGAACTAGTGAGTGTCTTGTGGTCATCTCTTATACGCGAAGATACTGTAGAGAGGCGCGCACCCAAAGCTGTCTGGCAGGATGAGCATGCTCGACATCGCAAACTCGTGCTGCAGCGCCGTCGCCTCCGAAAGCGTCGTGGGCATGAGCGATCCGGACGACGCCCCCTGCGTGAACAGCTTCGGCTTGTACAGGCGCATCACTGGCAATACAATAGTGAGAGGCAAGATGTCAGCGCGCGCGATCGTATTGAATGGATTCCGCATTCTGCACCTTCACACTCGTGAACAGTCTGAGGTTTCTCTTCTCAGCAGCGCTCCGTGTCAGCAGACGCACCTTTGAGTGTGGGTTGTACAGACGAAGGCGTCGACGCTGCTGCTGACGAGCCCGAGGAGGAGCCGGGGCCACTGCCGCCGGCCTGCACGCCCGTCGCCGCGCCGCCCGCATTCGCTGCGCTCATGGCTTCTTGTCGTCTTCCGTGACTGTGGCTCGGCGGTCTTTTATGGTTTTCACAAATTACAATTATATTGTGGATTTCATCTTTTTGCCCTCTGATTTGAGTCACTATATACACTCCGCGCCGTTATTATGAGCACCTACGTTTTGATCCGTATCTCAGTCAATTTTACGAGTTTCTCGACGCTGTTTAGATATGTTGTTCACAGAGCAAAACCACGCGCAAAACACTTTTTACCATTCCCAAAACGACATTTTAAAGATAGGCTGCCATACAAATAACCATTTTTTGGGATGCGACAAAACTTATGAGCACCCGACTAGCATACAATTGCCAGTA
>JAADXK010000451.1:0-23527 GCA_023337805.1 Globisporangium barbulae
AGATTGCAAAGTGAAAGGCCTTGAACGACTCGCACACGTGTTGCGCGTCTTTTGATTGCGTACAGATACCATTTGGAGTTGTTTACGCTATTTTACAGTGGAAGTCATCCTCGGGTCTATATTTTTGGCCAGCACTGTATCATACTTTAATACCGCTTGCGAAATCGAATAGCTTCCATACGAGGCCAGAGGCGGAGGGGGTGCATCTATAATTTATCAACGGACTGTACAGCAATCGACGATAACAAGGCACACGCGGAATACAGCCGCACACCAAACTGAAGCTGGCAACCGTACCGTTTTCAGAGGTGGTATCTAAGTATTATACCGGTATATTATGGGAAAATCGTCTGAGTTTCGTTTATAAGGGCACTCAGCCATGACCACATAAACGGTTTTTATGAGATTCACTTGATTAGGGTCATTCTTGGACATCATCTCAACCGCACAAGGCACACACCACACGCGAGAGAAGAGAGAACGAGCGATGGACGGTAACGCGACGACGGTGACAAAGACGGCCGCAAACGGCGATGCACACTCGCCCAGCAGCGTGCTGCTCACAACCGCGATCGTGTACCTGCCGCTCTTTGCGGCCTCATGGCTGCTCTTCGAGGTGCTGCGCCGCCGCAAGCCGCATCTCTTGGAGCCGTTGAACCAATTCGGTTTCCCCGCCGACAAGCGCGACAAGTGGTTCGCGTGGGTTCCGTTCGTGCTCTCGATCTCGGATGACGACATCTTCGACAAGTGCGGGCTCGACGCCTGGGTCTTCCTGCACTTCATTCGCATCGGCCAGAAGGTGGCGCTGCTCTGCATCGTCTCGTCTTTCGCGCTCTTCCCGATCTACGGCTGGACACCGCTCGTGCTCCCGGCTCAAGACAACGCAAAGGAGATGGCGGCTCTGAACGGCACGGTGGTGCTCGCAGAAGGCGTCGAGTCGTTCGCTGAGAAACTCGTGCACGTGGACTGGATCGACCGCATCACGCTGTCCAACGTCGGTCCTGGCGACTGGCGCCTGGTCTTCACGGTGCTCTCGGCCTACGCGATCACATTCTACATCATGTACCTGCTCATTGCCGAGTACACGCTCTACCGCAAGCGCCGCCACGCGTTCCTCGCGAAGAAGGGCGCGCAGCAGTACTCGATCGTGGTCTCCGACTTGCCGCACGCGCTGCGCCGTCCGCAGACGCTCATGACGTATATGGACTACCTCTTCCCGGGCACGGTCTACAGCGTCTACATCGGCGTGGAGTGCGAGAAGCTAGAGAAGCTCGTGGACGAGCGCACGCAGCTACAGTACCGTCTCGAGGCGGCCGAAAGCGACCTTCAAGACGCCGAGGCGAAGCATAAGACTGCGCTGGAAGCCGGCAAGGCGACCACGGACGAGCGAGTGGTACGTCCACACCACAACGTGGACTACAAGTTCCTCGGCATGTGCTGTGGTAAAGAAGTGGACTCGATTGACTACTACCACCAGGAGATCCAGCGGTTGACGCAGGAGATCGTCAGCGTGCGCAAGGCGATCCTCGACGACCAGTTCGACCCGATCAAGGAGTCCAAGCCCCAGTACGGCTCCACGGACACGAGGGTTCCCAAGTGGTCTTCGCTACGCAACCTCCAGCAGAAGCTCGTGACCACGCTGCAGTCGTCCACGTCCGTTGTCTCGGACGAGAGCGAGCCGCTGCTCAAGTCCTCGGTTCAGAGCAAGGACAGCAACACGACTGCTGCGACGAGCAAATCCACGCCAAACGTGATGCGCAGCTGCGCGTTCGTGAGTTTCAAGTCGCTCCGGTCAGCTCAGGCCGCGCAGCAGCTGCTGCAGACGGAGAACCCGATCAGAATGCTCATCCAGCCGGCGCCGCATATCGACGACGTCCAATGGGACAACTTTGGGCTCCCGCAGGGCTCCAAGTCCACGTGGGTGCTCATTTCCGCCATCTCGACGCTGCTCATCGTGCTCTTCTGGACGATTCCAACGGCCTTTGTGACATCGCTCGCCAAGCCCGAGAACCTCCGGCAGATGTCGTCGTTCGTGAGCCACCTCCTGGACACGCAGCCGTGGCTGCAGCAGTTCCTCGAGCAGTCCACGCCGCTCATCCTCTCGCTCATGAACACACTCTCGAACGTCGTGTTCCAAATGCTGGCGACGCGCGAGGGCCACCTGTCGCTCACCGAAGTGGATGCGAGTCTCTTCTCCAAGCTCAACTACTTTCAGGTCTTCCAGATGTTTTTCGTGTCCACCGTCACCGGATCGATCCTCACGCAGGTCGCAGAAGTCGTGGAGCAGCCCACGCGCCTCGTGTTCTTCCTGGGCAGCAGCATCGCGGGCCAGTCGCTCTTCTTCATCACGTTCATCATCACCCAGATCGCCGTGAACCTGCCCATGATGATGCTCCGCGTGACGCCGATCCTCATGGGCACGCTGCACGAGATCTTCGCGCCGTCGTACGCGAAGAAGCCCGTGCCGCAGGTATGGTGCTACCTCACGCCGCTCAACTACGAGTCGGAGCTCGAGGCGCCCTTCTCGCTGGCGCAGCAGTACCTGATCTTCCTGCTCGTGGTCGTGTTCTCGCCCATCGCGCCGCTCGTGGGCTACGTCGGCGCGCTCTACTTCGTCGCGTCCGAGCTCATCTACAAGCGCTTCTTCTTCTTTGTGAACCAGCCCAAGTGGAACACGCAAAACTCCCTGGGCGCCTTCTGGCCGCCGCTCTTCTCGTTCATTATCGGCGCGCTGCTCATGGCGCAGATCACGCTCATCGGGCTGCTCTCGCTCAAGCCCGCCGGATATCTCGTGATCGTGCTCTCGACGGGGCTCCCGTGCTGCACGTTCCTCTTCTACTGGTACTGCGTCACGCTCTTCAACCTCCCGCACGCCGCCGAGCACCTGCCGCTCGACCAGTGCTGCGACGTGGATGACGAGCGCTCGAGCGAAACGTTCACGTTCCTCGACGGCGTCTATCAGCAGCCGGCGATGGCCAAGGCGTACTCGGACTCGGCGAGTGACAAGGCCAGCGACGTGAACGCGCACATCGACTCGACGGGCGGCTCGGTGGCGTCGCAGCCGACGTCGCTTTCCGCCGCTGGCCACGAGAACAGCCTCGCGGCGCTCAACGCGGCGGGCGACAAGGATTCTGTTACCAAGGCGTGAGCTGCCCGGTTTTGTCAGTGAGATGTGGCATTTTGCCTGTGTGTGTTAAGCAGTTTTCCATGTATCCATCCCATGCAGTCAGCCTGATGTGCAGTTCGGTAATATGCAAAACTAGAAGTTCCTTTCTTTATTTTTGGCTCACACACGCACACAGCAGTTCGGCAGTTGAACCAAAGCGATAGGGGAAGGAAGATGGAAGCGACTGCAGCGTTCGTGTTCTCGAGCGGCGGCGTCGTGCGCGTCGACGAGCTCTCGAGCTTTTTTCAGCGCCGCCCAGAGGTCTTCGCGGCGGTGCTCACAGCGGCGGAGCTGACTCGATCGCTCAAGAAGATCGTGGACAAACTCGGCGCGCAGCACGGACTCTTCTGGCGTGACGACGACCCGCAGTCAACCGGCGAGCGAGGGCCGACGGTCACGCACGTGATGACCGCAGAGCAAAAGGAGCGCGGCGTCTTTGATAGCGAGGTGCAGTGGGTGCCTCGCGCTCTGGCGGCCGTCGAGCGCCATGTGCGTGCGCTTCCGGGGAAGCTTATGAAGACTGGGGCTATTTCAGATTTTTACAGCGCGTACCCACTGGAGAGCGAGTTCATGAAGCGCCGGTGCCGCAGCACCGTGGACTTTGTCCAGCATTACGATCCTCAACAGCAGCGCATCGGATGGGACACGCGAGGGTTCTTTTGCGTCCAGCAAGTGGGGGACGAAAAGCGTACTAGCCATGACAGGGTCGAGGAAAACTCGGTCGCATCGTTTGCACAGTTGGAGCGAGAGGTCATCGCGGAAAGTGCCAGCTCGTACGCCCACGCACGCGAGGAATCCCCTCTTGGAGAACCGTTGCCGGAGCCTCAGGACTACGATGGTTGCTTGGAGACGCAGGCGAGACATGCTTCATGGTCCAGGTGTGCGCAGGAACCCAGTATTCTTCCAGAACCGGCTGACGGCGATCAGAACGAGCTTCGACTTGCGATGCCCTCTGTCCACCTGAGCACGGATAACAGGGTCAACAAGAACTCAAAGCACGTTGAGAACCGTATATCGAGCGCTCGTGGTATGGTTGGAGTTGCTGCTTCGAACCGTCCAGCTCGGTGCTGCGAATTCCGTCCCGAGATTCTGCGGATGCTGGAAAGCCTGGATCGAGTGTGTCTGCTCCTCGTTCAAGTGCGATCCGTACCAAAATCCCATCCGATCGCGCTTTTGGTTATCGTGTACGAGCGAAGAGATCGAGAGAGAAGAATGCGAAAGCTCATCCGACGCGCCGCCATCCACTTTGCCAAAGAGATTGTGGCTTCAGCACTCGCGCTCTGGTCTCGAGCCAAGCTGAAATCTCCGGAAGCGTCTTCATTGGTTTGCGTCACGCCGCGTTTGGTTTCAACTGAAGAAGTGCTGACTCGTGAGCTCAGCCCCACCATCAACCCCAGTGTGTCTATGGTGAGTTTTGCTGCTGAGAAGTGGACATTCGAAATGACGCTGAGCACCTTGGTGCAGGTGAACAGGGTTCTACTCCACGCTCAGATGACGCCAGCTCCACACCCGCTTGCTCTTTTTTTGGTCGTGTTCGAACGCAGAAAGCAGAGACGGCGACCCGAGAGGAAGGCGCGAAAGTCGCAGGCTCTGGCAAAGTCCATCGGCGGATTCAACATCGTGATCCCCAAGGCCACGCTGGAGCTGCTGAGCTGCTGTCTGACAGCAGCGCTGCCAAAGATGAGTGTCCTTTAGCTTTACTGAGTTATAATTAAATAAGTTGCTAGTCGTTCGTGGCAAATGAGCTGAGCTGGTCGTCGTTCACGGGTGGACGCTTCTCTATCTCTCGTTCTTGATTTCTTCGTCTTACAGCAGCCATCCCTCCACTACCCCACTAAATAACTTTCTCCAAAACAGAAACAAAGAAACGACAAGAGTGTCGAGAGGAGGTGGACGCTCGAGACCGTCGTCCACTCAACTCTCCCGCCAGCGAGCTGCCTATCTCCAGCGGCCAGAGTCCGGAGCGCGAGTGGTCTCGCGAGCAGGACGTCTGTCGGCGCCGTCGCCACGAGGTGGACGGTACGAGTCGCCACCGCTGCGACCACCAAAGAAACGGTCGTCGCCGCCTTCACGAGGAGCAGCTTCGCGCTCACCGCCACGACGCCAGGCACTCGATGGACCGTCCTCACGGGCAGGACGCTCTTCGCGGTCGCCGCTGAAGCCACGGCGCAGACCGCCCTCACGAGGAGCATCGCGGTCGCCGAAGCGGGACGAGCCCTCACGGTCACCAAAGCGGGATGAACCCTCACGGTCACCAAAGCGGGATGAACCCTCACGGTCACCAAAGCGGGATGAACCCTCGCGGTCACCAAAGCGGGATGAACCCTCGCGGTCACCAAAGCGGGATGAACCCTCACGGTCACCAAAGCGGGATGAACCCTCGCGGTCACCAAAGCGGGATGAACCCTCGCGGTCACCGAAGCGCGAGCCGCCTTCACGTGGCTCACGGTCGCCGAAGCGAGACAGGCCACCACCGGTGCGGAGTGGGCCGCGAGGAGCGTCGCGGTCGTCGCGGGCAGCAGGTCCACGGCGGTCCCACTGGCCTTCCGGTGCGGCAGCACGCGCAGTAGGGCGGCTGACCTGGGTCCACTCACCCTCATCACGCTCCGAGCGACTCGCACCTGGAGGACGGTACGCGCTGCGGCTCGCCTCGCGTTCCTTCTCCTCTTCGTGTTCACGCTCGCGCTGGGCAGCGAGTTCACGCCCCTTCTCCTCCTCGATGCGACGAGCCTCTTCCTCCTCCTCTTCCTGGCGACGCAGCTCCTCGTCGATCTCCGCCTGGCGCTGACACTCGATCTCTTCCTCCTCCTCGCGGCGAAGACGCTCACGCTCCTCCTCTTCTTCACGCAGACGCTCCTGCTCCTCGTCGTAACGCTCCTTGGCGTGCGCGACGCGCTTCTCGAGACGCTCGAGCAGCGCCTTCTTCTTGTGCTCCTCGGCCGCCTTCTTGTAGAGCTCACGGCGACGCGCGTAGTGCGCCTCAACAAACTCGCTGTGCACCGTGAAGACGGTGGCGAGACGCGTCTTCTCCTTGAGACCGAACTCGTACGCCTCCTTGGCAGCCTTGAGCTTCTCCTGCTTCTCCTGCTCGTAGATCAGCTTGGCGTCCTCCTTGGCCTGCGCGAACTGCTTCTGCAGGATCGGCTGCTCCACCTCGCGAGTGGCGCGAATGATGTAGTCCAAGCGGCGAGCGCTGTCGCGAAGCTTGCGCTGCGCGTCTTCCTTGGCCTTCTGGGCCTTCTCCTTGGCGTCGTTCATGAGCTTCTCGCGGTCCAGGTTCTCCAGGTCGAAATTCTCGTGGTCCGTGTGGCCGAGCTTCTCGAGCATCTGCTTGGTCTCCTTGAGCGCGATCTCGTCCTTGATCTTCTGCTTCTTCTCGGCCTCGCGACGGTGCGCCTCCTGCTCGAGGCGCTCGCGCTCCACCTGCTGGCGCATCTGCTCGTACTCCTGGCGCTTCTTCTCCATGGTCTTGGCCTTCTCCTGCTGCAGGCGCTCGAGCTCTTCTTTCTTGCGCTCGATGATCTCACGGCGCTCGAGCATGTCCGAGCGGGTAGCGTTCAGGTTGCTGCGTGCAGTCTGGAAGAGCTTCTTGCGGCTCGCCTCCACGGCCTCGGTGGCCTTGGTGTACTGCACCTTCTTGAGCACGCGCTCGAGGCGCTCGCCCAGAAGCGTCAGCTGCGCCGGGTTTGCCTCGAGCTCCACGGCTTCGCTGAAGCGGATGATCTGCTGCACGTGATCGATGCGGATCTTGGTGCGAGTGGCGGAGGCCGTGGCGGACGACGTGGACGCCTCGACGTTGTTGCTGTGGTTGTTGTTGCTGTTGCTCTGGTTCTTCAGGTACATGGCCGAGAGGCTCGGCGCGCTCGTGTGGGCAACCGTGCTGAGCGAGCGCGAGCGGACAATGAGCTGCTCGATCTCCTGGTAGGTCACGTTCAGGCCCACGAAGAGCGAGCGTAGGTGCGCAATCGTCACGCTCGAGTACACGCGCGTGAGCTGGAAGAGCACGCGGCGCACGAGCAGACGCTCGACGCTGTGCGCGTACGAGGCCTCCTGTGTCTGGTTCTTGTCCGAGTTCGAGAGCTCGCGGATCTTCGCCAGGTGCGGCTGCACGAGCTTCACGATCTGCAAAGGGTCCACTTCTTCGCGCTCGAGGTGGCGGTAGAGCGAGGACACTTCTGGCACGGCCTTCTTGATCACGCCGGCGGCCTCAATCTCGTCCAAGAGGATCGCGCGGGTCGGCGTGGACGTGAAGCCCAGCAGCGACGCCATGCGCACGTTCTTCTCACGCGCCGCAACACTCAGGCTGTTCTCGGCAGAGTTCACGGCCGACGGGGTGCTGTCGGCGTCCAGCACCGGGGACGCGGACTCGAACTCCAGCAGTGGGATCGAGAGCGCGGCGAGCACTACACGCGTGGCGATCTCCTGCTGCTCCTCTGGGGTCACGAGCGATGGGAGCGTGGCGAGCACAGCGCCGCCGTTGACGCCCTCGAGGCCCGCGACGCGGAGTCCGTACCACTTGTAGAGCGCAAACGCGTGGAAGAGGTGGTTCTTGGACACCAAGAAGATCTGCGCGAGCTTCTCGTAGTACGTCACCATAAGCTCCAGGCGCGGCACCTGGTCGACGAGGCTCATGATCGTGTTGATGTCGTCGATCGTGCGGAACGCCTCCGAGAAGAGCTCGAGCTCCGTGGCGACCTGCAGCTGGCGGTAGCGGATCTCGAGCAGGCTCTCCACGCCCTCGAGCGTGAAGCCGTCCCACGAGCGCAGCAGACGCGATGACTGGCTCGTCGGCGCCGCAGTGTGCTTTTGGAGGCTGCCCAGGTGGTTGCGCAGGATCTCGCAGAGACGACGGAACTCGATCTTGCGCGTGTACTCCGTGCAGAAGTCGAACGCCTTCATGGCGATCGACTTGTAAAGGCCCTCGAGCTTGGTGTTGTTCTTGAGAATGTCGAGCACCGTGCGGTAGGTCTCCCAGGTGAAACGCAGCCACGGCACGACGACCTCGCGGTCCGTGCGGTCACTGGATCCCTCGAAGGTCGTGGTGGAGAGCATGACGGCCTCAGGGGTCTGCGCGGCTTCGAGGTCGACCTTGGCGGCCGCCAGGAGGATGAGGTCGTTGCTCTCGCGCTTGGCGAGTGCGAGCTTCTGCTCCGTCTGCGACACAAAGTGCTGGATCACGGTCTCGAGCGACGCCGGGTTGTGCTGGATGGACAGGTTGCGATATTGGTGGAGACCGTCCTTTCCGATGCGTCCGAGTTGCAGCTCGATACAGATGTCCAAGTAAGCGATCATGAGCTCCTCGTGCGCCGGCTGCCACGTGCGATTCTTCTTGGCGATGAGCGCATCGTGTAGGATCTCGAGTGCCGAGCGCTTGGCGCGCTTGATGGCGTTGGCGTCCATGCCAGGGATGGCGATGAGCTCCTTCGCGCGCTTGAGCGCATTCTCGGGCTTCTGGAAGAAGAACGACATGGCGGCTCTCTCGCACTTCCTGTTGCTACTGCCAGCTTCTCTTGGGGAATGCCGCAAGGGAAGAGATCGCCCCACAATCCATTGGCACCACTCGTTCTTGAGGGTAGCCCGAATAGTGGCCTGTTGGTGTGGCTCACAAAGTGAACCACACAATTCATGTATTATGGTGTGGCGCACACGAATTGGCAAAATCAGAGTTTCTTCCGACGCTGTCTGAATCTAACTTTTTTTAGCACGGATCGTTCCTGATTGAAGCCAGACGCGCATGTGCACATCCTCAGCGACGCCAATAGTCCAAGAAAAGCGCCGCCGAGAACAAGAAGAAGAGGAAGAAGCGCTCACTTGCCTTCGTGCCACCACACCATGAGACCCGCGACCAGCGTAGCCAGCAGCTCGCCCATGAAGCGCGCGCGCAAGCGCCTCGCGCGCCATCGCAGCCTGATTTTCTCATCACAGGAGCGCATCTCATCCTGGCTCCGGAGATTCGATCGCTTCCGAAAAGAAAGCGTCCCGAACGGTTCGCTCGGTGCCATTTGCGAAAAGATTCGAGACGCGGCACAAAACGCTTACGAGCGCTGGACGACGGTCGCGACGTCTTCAGCCGACGTAGCGATCCCGAAAGGTGCGCTGGAATGCATGAGTTGCTGGCATTTTAACCTAAATAGCAAACTAACCTCACTGTGTGTCACTTGATGTTTCACAGCACGGATGCCGAGCCTCTTCGTACGCCGATACAGAGCGCTGCACAAGATCACGGACAGAGCGGTGGAGCTGGCGCTGGCGCCGGTGTTCTTCTGCTGCATCGCGCTCGACCGCGTGTCGCGGCCCACGGCCATTCCGTCCACCAGCGTCTTCAGCGCGAACGTCATCACGTTCATGCTCGGGGTGCTCACGATCACGACGGAGCTGCGGCAGAAGCACTTTCCACTCAAGACGGGCAGCTCCGAATAAAAATGCAAACACCACATTTTTTGGACAAACATGACGCTCTTGTGTGGTGGTGTATGACGATCTCTTTCCGCATGAGTCAAGTGGCCACATATCTCACCCATTACCGCACAAAAGGTGAGGCTTTGCGTCCTAATGACAATTGCTCCACCCACAGCCACGAAAATTCACAGAGAAGCAACAGGAATTCTCAAGCACGCATGCACCGGTATCAATATTAGCGCAGCCAGCACGTCGAAAGCAATCGAGATGGCAATGGAGCTCTCGCCACCAGCTTCTGACGGCTAGTGATCGCGCCAGCTTTCCCACTCGAGGTTCAGACTCTTGAGCGGCACCAGCTCCTTCAGCATACTGTAAAAAACAAAAACATCAGCAAATACGATATATCAGCACATGAGTCCACAACACGGTAGTGGCTAAACAGTAGCATCAGAGTGCGCTTGGGTACGTACGGGTGCCACACCATCTCGTTGGGCTCCTCGGGCTTGGCTTCCTTCTCGGCTTTCTGGGTCTCAAGCTCCTTGGAGAGAGATTGGAGGTCGGCTGACGTGCCGGCGTTCATATCGGCCTCTAGATGCATCGCGTGCACGGCGCTCTCGGCGATCGCCTCCTGGTGCAGACGTACCATCTGCTCCTCGCGCTGCCGCAGCTCTTCTTCTTTGCGTCGCCGGCGGAGACTGCACTCATAGGCCTCTCGTGACCACTGCATGCGCACAGAACAAGTATTCAGAGTGTTGTAGATTAGCATTTGACTACTCAGTATGCGTACTAAAGTAATCAAGAAAGTTGTACGCACCTCTTCTGGGTATGTGTCTCGGTGCTCAGACAGATCCGCCAAGCCAATGTCGATGATGTCGCATTGCTAGTCACGAGGAGATACCGTTGAGGTTAGCGCGTCAACGAAAGCCAATAGAAAAATACTCGGTTACGTACCTCCAGCTTCTGCTCGATCTTGCTCCCTGCGTCGATCTGAAGAATACGTCCACACATGGTTAGCAATGTGAGAAACCAAGAGCTCAGCCACCATTGGAAAGATCAGGTCAAATGAACGAACGCACCTCTTCCTGCTTCATTTTAGCGACCGCTCGCACGAGCTGCTTCTTCAGCGCAGGGATCTCGGCCATGAATTTCTGCGCATAAGGCACACCACAACATTAGCATGGCTCGAACAAACCCATTTGCAGACAATTCAATGGCGGTGGCCAAACTCACGTTGCGGAGCTTCACGAGGCGCAGGCAGTCTTCCACTCGCCGCTTCAACTGCGCCGCCGTGGTTGTTCGGTCGGCTAAGACGTCCTCCGACGACTGGTACGTGAACGTCGCGTGCAGCAGCACGGACTGGTGCTTCTCCTGGATCGTTCGCTCCAAATACTGGAGCACCGCCTTGTGGTAGTCGATCCGCTTGAGCACGTCCAGAACAGGGTTCGCAGAGTGGGCGTTCAGTTTCATCGGCAGCTGCGTGTGGTGGAGCTCGTGGTCGGCGTCGTCCACTTCGTTCTGCTCGTGGCTGCCAGTGCTGCCGTTACCGTTCGTCGAGCTGTTCGCTGCAACAGCAAGCAGGAAACTAGGCAGGTCCTCTCCCGTGCACCTCCACATGCGCAGGATCACTTCATCTGGGTAGATCTGACGTGTTTGACCACACATAAGGGAGTTGAGTGAGTACGTTCTACAGCTACTCATAGTCCGAACTCACTCCTAGAAAATAATGCACCTACATCTTTCTCGTGCCAGAGTTCCAAAAGCCGCGTCACGTTCTGTCGGTCCATGGGCGAATTGCTGACGAGCGACACGGCCTCCTCCATGTGCGCACCAAACAGGTCGACAAAGGTGTGCGGCGTGCTGCTGCCGGCGCTGTCCGCGTCGCCCTCAAAGAGCGTTTTCTGCAGCACGTGGTTGGCGACGTAGAGGAACGCGATGCGCTCCGAGTGCAGATCGCTGGCGCGCAGCGCGTCGATCCAGTGGTCGACCATGGCGCTCACGCGCGCGACGTCACCCTCGGTGTGCGCGCGCAGCATCTCATCGCTCACGGCCTCGACGCGGTCCTGCGTCTCGTCCAGCGCGCGCAGCTCCAGCAGGAAGTCGTCCATGCTGGTGGCTGCTTCTCGTCCTATCGAATCGCAATGGAAAAAGCGGCTTTTAGAAACTGCCCCGTGATAGTGACATGAGCAAAAACGGCGGTTTTCATTGGATTCTTTTACGTCACCCGTGATAGTGACATAGACGCTGCTGGCGAAAATGGATCGCAGTTCCTGATTCCAACTGCCACATCCGACCGACGGGGGTGCCACGCAGATCTCTCGAGGGACGCGACAGTTTTCAATTCGAGACGCCAGGCAGGTAAGAAAAAAGGGATGACGACGCAGGAGGACGCGGCGGAGGCGAGCATTGACCCGAGCGGCACGCTCCGCACCAGCGTCAGCATCTACTACTCGCTGCTGGGGATCGGGCTGCTGGTCTTCGAGCTCGTGCGCCGCCGCTTCCGCCACGCCTACGACAGCAGAGATGTGGACAACAACGTCTTCTGGACCGCGACGACGTCAAGTTTCTCAGATAAACCCTTTGGCTGGATCTTCAGCGTCTACTGCGTGTCGGACGAGGAGATTATGGAGCGCTGCGGCCTCGACACGCTCTCGTTCCTGCGCTTCCTGCGCATGGGACAAAAGGTCGCGCTGCTGGCCATCACACTCTCAGCAGCATTGCTGCCACTGTACGCGACTGCGACGCCTCCACCGACGAACCGCAGCAGCATCGATCCGCTCGAGCGCATTAACATGTCGAATCTACGTGAGCGCGATCGGCGTCTGTGGGCACCGACCATCGCCGCATACATCGTGTGCTTCTTCGCCATGTACTTGCTACTGAAGGAGTACCAGAACTACGTGGCGCGTCGTCACGAGCTCCTGGGCAAAGCAGAGGCACCGCAGTACAGCATCCTCATCGACGAGCTGCCGCTGAAGCTGCGCACGCGTATGACGCTCGAAGCGTACATGAAGCGGCTCTTCCCAGACACGCTGCGCTCCGTGTACGTTGCAGTCGAGTGCTCCAAGCTGGAGCAGTACGTCGCCGAGCGCGAGAAAGCACGTAATAAACTGGAGCACGAGCTTGGAGTGTACGAGAAGGCGCATGGCGAGCGGCCTCAGCACCGCGAAGGCGGCTCGTGGCTCAGATGTTTGCTCTGCAGACGTGGAGGCAGAGGAGAGTACGTCGACTCAATCGACTTTTACCAAGAACAACTCGCGAAGCTCAACGAGAAGGTGGCGCACGAGATCGCCAGCATTGAGAACACACAAGCGCAACTCGCACGACAAATGGAAGCCGAAGAAGCAGGCGAAGTGGTACCGTACGTCCCGCATGACCCCGGACAACCCGACGTGTCGGTTCGGATTGACACTCAGGAACATTCATCCCATGGCGACGCTAAGACCGAGAGAAGTGCGCCCCTCAGCGACGAAGAGGACGACATCTCGGAGAGCGGGAGGGAAGAGGACGATCGCGAGCGTGAGGCCGCTCGCATGCAGCGACCGATCCGTGTGATGCGGCGCTCGGCGTTCGTGTCGTTCACGTCGCTCAAGTCGGCGCAGGTGGCGCAGCAGACGCTTCAGTCTAGCAACCCGATCCACATGGCGATCTCGCCAGCGCCGCACGTGGACGACATCGATTGGGAGAACGTTGGTCTGCGCTTCCGTACGCGGGCGCTCTGGAGACTCATTTCATCGACGCTCACGGCCTTGATCGTGCTCTTCTGGACAATTCCAACGGCGTTTGTAGCCTCGCTCGCCACGGTCGAGTCCCTGCGCCGTACGCTGCCATTCCTGAATAAGGCGTTTGACAAGTACCCGGCCCTCGAAGACCTCTTCAAGCAGCTCGCACCACTAGCACTCGTGCTGCTCAACGCCCTCGCGCCCGCAGTCTTCAGCTTCCTGTCTGCGCGCGAGGGACACCCGTCAAACACGGAGGTGCGCGCGTCCAAGTTCACGAAGCTTGTGTTCTTCCAGCTTATCCAGATCTTCTTCGTGACGGTGATCGTCGGCACGGTGCTCGACAGCCTGGAGGAGATCTTGGACCAGCCAAAGAAACTCATCGGGATGCTGGGTCGCAGCATGCCGCAGCAGTCGACGTTCTTCATCTCATACGTGATCATCCGTACGGGATTGAGTCTCGTGCTCGAGCTGCTGCGCGTCGTACCTATAGTGGTCTCCGCGCTCTTCCGCCTCTTTGCGCCCAAGCTCACGAAGCGCGAGCGCGAGGGCAAGTGGCTGGGGTTGCGCGACATCTCGAACACCGACGCCTTCGATCCGACGTCCGAGTTCGCCGACAGCTTCCTCGTGATGCTCGTGACACTCACGTTCGCGCCCATCGCACCGCTCGTGTGCTACTTCACCGGCTGGTACTTCCTCGTCGCCGATGTCGTGTACCGCCGCCAGGTGCTCTTCGTCTACAAGCCCACGTTCTTTGCGCTCGGCGCCTACTGGCCGCGTCTCTATAAGTTTCTCATCGTGGCGCTCGTAGTGGCGCAGCTGACGCTCATCGGCCTGCTTTCGCTCAAGAAGGCGCCCGTGCAGGTCGCGCTCGTGGCCGTGCTGGCCATCGTGGTGCTGCTCTTCAACCACTACATGATACAGCTCTTCCCGCGTGTGGCCAAGCACCTGCCAGTGACCGAGTGCGCGCGCCTGGACGCGCTGCGAGCCCAGCGAGACCACAGAGTGACCTTCAGCTTCCTCGACAACGTCTACCGCCAGCCGGCCATGAGCGAGAAAGTGCCACTTCGTGCAGATTACCGCATGATCGGCGACGAGTGTGAGAATGGAGCCATACTGTCACCTCCAGACAACTTATCAGGCGAAGACCAGCGGCTGTTCCGAACCAGAGCAATGTAGATGATGGGATATTGCATTGTGTACCATTTGGATTTCTGTATATCACTCTATTTGATCAGTTGTATCTAAGTTGCAAGTGAACTTCTTGAATTCTTGAGGCCGTGATCACGTTCGTAGGTACGTACGCGCTGCTTTCTTGCGCGAGACCTCGCCCAGCCATTCGTCCTCTTGTATTTGCGCGGACTCGACGTCCACAAGCCACATGAGCGAGCGACTGATGCGCTGGAGACACGCCTTGGCCTTCTCCGTGTCTGTGCTCGCGACGTGCAGTTTGAGATCCGTCACCACGACGTTTCGCAGCCGCTTCTCGATCTGCACGTCGACGCCGAACTTTTGCCGCAGGATGGGTACCAGCAGCATCTGGAAGCCGGAGACGATCTCGTCCGAGAGGTCGGGCAAATACAGCGGCTCTCGCCTGCCCGTGCTGCGGATGGCATTCGTGAGCCAGTCGTGGAGCTTCATGCGCTTGGACTTATCAGGCGTCCAGCTATCCACGAGGCGGCGCAAGATGGAAAAGCACACATGCTCAACCTCGGATTCGCTCTCGTGGTCCTGCGCGTCAGTCACTTGCGTTAGCAGCGTCTCGTACACAGCCACCACTGCTTTCCACGCCTCGTTCTCCTGTGTCTGCTCCTCATTCGCGCGAGTGCAGAGATCGCATTGGCGCTGCACCAGCACACTGAGCGTTTCGATGCGACGCAGCAAGTGCCCGTTCTCGATCTCGATTAAGCTGTGCTTTTCTGCAGACTGCCGCCATTGTGCGCGGTACCGTCTCAAGAGATCTTGGAGCACCATCACCTGCTGCTCCAGGAATCTGGTTCGTGGCCAAGTTGCAACAGTCACGACGTTGGTGTCGTCCTTGGCTCGACTTGTTTCTAAGTGAAGTGCCGATTTGCTTTCTTGCTGCTGCTGCTGCAGACTTAAGAGTTGGTCTACGAGACTGTCGAGCGATTCGAGAACCACTTCGCCCTCATCTCGTGCGCTGAAGCAGTCGTCAACAGCATTTTTCCAGCACATCGGAGACTGCTTGAGTGCGGCTGCTGCTGTTGCTGCTGTGACTGGAATGCTGCACCCGTCCGACCTTCTCCGGCGCATCTTGGAGAGCCTGCGAGCCTGGTCGTCGTCATCTGCTTCACTGAAGAGCATGCTCTTCCGGAATCCATTCTGCTGCTGGTGTTTCGCGCTTCGGCTGGGGTCGTCGAGGCTCTGGTAAATCTCGATAGTTGTGCGCAGACTCTGGATCAGCGCACTCTCTTCCGCACGCTCCTCCAGCGATAGGTTGAGCTGCCTCTCCAGCTTCTCAATCTGAGCACGGAGTACCTGATTTTCCTCGTTGGCTTCGTGCAGCTGGGCGTTCAGAGGCTTGAGCTCGTTCACTTTCTTCTGCGCACTCGTGAGCTCCATCTTGAGGATGCTGTTCCGGCGGTGCGCTTCCTCAAACTTGGCTTCGATTTCCTCAAGACGAGCGGCCTGTCGGCGCTTGGGGCTGATGAGTCCGACTGGCGAAGACGATCGGCTGCGACCAGTTCCATTGGGATTCGAGTAGTCGTCATCCCTTTCGATTGCAGACGCGTCTGCCGTTGTAATCCGTGTCTCGTCACTGAAACCTGGGTGTGCGCTCAGAGTGGCTGTTTCTTCTAGTACACGAACAGAGAGCTGTAGCTGCTGCAGCTGTGCGTTTCTCTTCGGTGACCCAGTGCGAGCATTTTGCTTTCGAGGAGACCGCTGATTTTGCTGCTCCTGTTCCGTCAGCAGCTTCTTGTAGCCCGCAACTTGCTCCATTGTCTGATTTAGCTCCGATAGCACGCTCTGGTTCTCGCAAATGGACTCGCGCAAATGCTGTGTGAGCTGCTCCATCTGAGTGTCTTTCTCTTCCAGCAAGCGCTGTAGCTCCTGACAATGTTCGTCGCGGTGCGTGAGCTGTATTTGCAAATGGCACACTTCGTCTGCCAGCTGCGCGTTCTCCTCCAACAGTCGGATGCCGGCGCGCGCGGCTTTCTTCAGCGCCGAGTTGTCTTCCTCGTTGTCCACCTCTTCGTCTTCACCATCCCGCTGATCCTCCTGTTCATGAAAGGCACTGTCCAATCCTTCGCTTTGGTCGCCATCGCTCTTTCTGTGCGGATGTGAACGCTCCTGTCCTTGCTCTTTCTCCAGCGAGCTCTTTGCGTGTGCGTGGTCGCTCATGTCGCTGGAGAGCAGAGAGGTGACTCTAGTTTCCGGCTGTTGCTGCTGAAGCTCTTCCGTCGCCTCGTCTGCGGCGCGCATGTCAAGTCCTCTGCTGCCGCCGCACTGTCGTCTAATGAGCGTCCACTTGCCATCTTCCGTCTATCTTTGGCGACGCTTCTAGAGCGCTCTATTGCCTCTATGAGCCATGCACACAGTCGTGCGGTAGTTGAAGTGGCGTAATCTACTTGCTTTAAATAGTGGCCCCTCGCTCCAGCCAGTGATGTCGCCCCTCCTCAAATCGAAAATCTGCATCCAAAAGCAAGTCATATCTCATCAAGAGAGCAAGTTGACCAAGTGAAGCGAACATCACGAGAATGTTCTGCACCGAGTGCGGCCACCGCTGGGCGCCGGACGAGATCGCGTCCGCGCGCTTCTGCGCCGAGTGCGGCACGCCACGCGAGGACCTCCCGACCCCAGCTGCGCCTGGTGTGAGCGCCCCGCCCGCCTTCTCGCACTCGCAAGACTCACTGTCGTCACTCACGCCCACGTACGTGGCTCCAACCTTCGCGCCGGTGTCGCCTACTCCTGCGGCATCGTCTACCACCTGCTCGCAGTGCTTTGTCCCGTTCGTTGACCCTGACGCCGCGTTCTGCGGCGAGTGCGGACACCCGCGTCCTGCGTCGGCGTCGCCCGCTCGCGACGACGGGGACCTCTTTGGCGCCAGCTCGACGACGTACACTGCTCCTCCGCCTGCTGCACCTGCGTATGCTGCTGCTAGTGCGTACTCTCCGTACTCGTCTGATCTTTCAAACTCGAGCTTCGGACCTCCGTCTGCTAACGTTGGGTACGATGCGCCGCATTCGACCATGGCGCCGCCAGCCCCAGTGACCTCGTTCCAGAACTACGGAGTGCAGCCATCGCCAGCGTATGTTCCATACTCAGAGCCTGTAACTCCGGCGTATGGTGCCGACCCGAGCTCACCACCAGCGTCTGTGGAGTTCAACGCTGCTCCATCTTCTGTCAATAGCATCAGTTCGCTGCTCTCGAGTCTGTCGGGTACGCACACTACTAATCACTGTTTGATGTTGATACATTTTGATTGATTGACTGGTATGTTGCTGGCACTTTTGGGCATGTGCAGTGAGTGCGCGTCCGGAGGAGCGAGAAGAGCCGAGCGGCAATGGCATGGGCGTGTCGATATGCAATGTGATCCACGCGCGCAACATGGATTCGCTGTCCACGCGCCTGGAGATCACGAATGCAGTGGAACGGAACAAGACGCAGCCCACAGAGCGCGTCGAGGGCTACAACGTGACGCGCGCGAACGACTTGATCACTGTCGTGCGTAGCGAACAGGTGAACGCGGAGGAAGAGCGCTACTATGACGCGCGAACGCTTCCTGACAACGGCGAGTGGCTCCACCTACTCCGCAAGCACCGCCAGAGCGGAACGAAGTTCACTGGTACGTCTTGCATTTATTCATCTATCGAGTAACAGCTCATGTGAACTAACAGCGGTTGTACCTCTCGACAGACCCGCAGTTTCCACCGGACGCTTCGTCGCTCTACCGCGACGTGAGCAACAAGAAGTATCCGCATCTGGAGGACTACATCTGGAAGTGGAAGCGCGTGAGCGATTTTTTCAACGAGACTGCGTATGTGGCTTTGCCTCTCTATTCAGTGCACATGGCTGACTTGCTAAACAACTGACGATGATGCTGTTACTCGCAATGCGCAGCTACGTGGAGATAACGATGCTGGACGACGCGAAGAAGCTCGTGTGCTCGATGGCAATCAAGTCTCCGGCCGAGGCGGAGAGCATCCTGCAGGTGATCCGCACGAACGGCACGAGCATTGACGCGAGCTTCCTGCAGATTGCCAAGGAGGCAGTCACGACGGGTATGAACAAACGCAAGCGCGATCACCTACTGCTGTGCACGAAGAACATGATCACGCACCTGAGCGAGTACGTGCAGGACGGGCTTCAGCGGTTCGACCTCATGTGGGAGAAGAGCATTCTGGACCACTACAAGCCGCTCGCGTTCTCGGGCGTGGGCGATGGATCTGGCTACCGCGTGGACGGTTCGGAGTCGGGTGTCGTCTCCCGAGTCTCGGTGCTCGTGCCAGTGTACTTCCAGGCGCAGGGCACGTGTCTCTTTGACCGCTCGCGCGAAGACGGTGCGTCGAACCGCGTCTCGGGCGTCGGCATTGGTCCCGGGGACCTGCGCGTGGGCCGCTTAGCCGACTCATACCTCTTCGGCGCGCTTTCGATTCTCTCGACGTCACCAAACGCACTGGCGCAGCTGTTCCCAGAACTGGATGGAGACCTGGTCAAGCCTGACCGTGTTGAAGTGAGCTCTCTGTTTCCACGCGAGCAGCAGTACAACGACGAGGGCGTGTACGCGGTCCGCTTCTGGCGCAACCACCGCAGCCGCGTGGTGGTCGTTGACGACTACATCCCATGCAGTCAGTACGGGAAGCCAGTGTTCGGTTCGTTCACGGGCAACAATGGGAAGTTCGAGATCTGGGCGCTTCTTGTGGAGAAGGCGTACGCAAAGCTCCATGGAGGCTACGAGGCCATCGTCGGTGGACAAGAAGCGTACTGTCTGCAAGATCTCTACGGCGGCGTGCCCGCGAGTTTCAAGCTCCAGGAGAAGCTTCCGAGCGAAGATGAAGCGTGGCACGCCATCAGCAGATCCCTCCAGTCGGGATCGCTCGTGGGCTGCAGCAACGAAGACGTCGAGATGGATCTGCCCAAGGGCCTGCGCAAGTCGTTCGCCTACGGAGTCATGAAGCTCGTGGAGCTCGAGTACAAGGGCGAGTTCGTCCGCCTCGTGCAGTTGCGCAACAGTTGGGGCATTGGCACGCACTCGCAGCCTGACAAATGGGGAGGTGCCTGGTCGAGCAACGACCCCAAGTGGCACTCATTCTCGCGCAGCCAGAAGGTCGAGTGCGGCTTCCAGTTCCGAGAAGACCAGACGTATTGGATGGACTTTAGCGCCTTCTACTGTTTCTTTAGCACCATCATCGAGTCGCGCAACTTGTACAACTTCCGGTCAGTCCCTGACGACCTCGGCAACCCAGTCAGTCCGAGTCTGAGCGTCCACATCGTCTCGGGCCAGTGGAGCGGCATCACGAGCGGCGGTCGCGAAGCAATGCACTTGAACCCACAGTACCAGCTCTTCTCCCCCGCGACGCAAGGCTGCGAGCTCACAGTGCATCTCGAGCAGCCGTCGCGTCGTCTTCAGATGCTGAACGAGTACCCGGCGTACATTGCTCCCGTGGTGCTCAAGAACGGCGAGCGCATGCAGCGGAAGATCGACTTGTCCCACGATGTCATTGCAACAGGCACGTTCATCTCGAACCGCAGCTGTCTCCTCGAGACGTCGCTCGACTGCCCAGGCCTGGAGCCTGGGAAGCCCTTTGTGGTGATCCCAGCCACGTACGACGGCCGCCTTCCGTACGCGCTCGAGTACTCGCTGACGCTCTTCACCAGCAAGCCAACGGCGATTGTCCCGGTCTCCGACACTTCGTCGCTGCCGATCTGTGTGGTGTGCCAGAAAGCGCTCTCGGGCACGTTCCGCACGTTCACGCACTCGGAGAACGGCCACACACAGGTGGACCGCGTCTGCAAGGACACGTGCGTGGACATCTACCGCGAGCGCAACACGCCCGTGTGCGTCGACTGCCACCTACGCATCGAAGTGGTCGACGGCCGCTTCTCAGGCCGCATGTACACGCTGCCGGACGGCGCCACGGTGCACGCCGAGTGCATTGACGCGTACCAGATTCGCATCGCGGAGAAGTGCATCCACTGTGGCCACGCAATCGCCGCGATCCCCGGCCGCTTCGACGGCAAGTTCTACGAAATCACGGGCGGTAAGGTGCACGGCGAGTGCATGGAGGCGTTCCAGCTGAGCACAGCGAAGCGCTGCGTGCACTGCCACGAGGCCGTGATCAAGATCCCCGGTCGCTTCGACGGGCGTTTCTACAAGATCGAGGGCGAGCAGCTCGTGCACTTCGAGTGCTGGGACAACTATCAGATGTCGGTCGCGCCCAAGTGCGTGCACTGCAGCCAGCCGGTGGTGCAGATCCCAGGGCGCTTCGACGGCCGCTTCTACGACCTCACGAGTGGACTCGGCAAGGTGCACTTTGAGTGCTGGGACAGCTACCAGTCGGCAGCCTCTCGCCGCTAGATGCGGACGCTCAAGCCTGAATGGACTCCTCTGTCCTCAAGAGCTCAGTTTGGGACATATCGCAACAATGTCACCACATCAACGAAATTAACACTCACACAACACGAAATCAACTCTCATTTCGTCAACTCTCGTGCTTTCCTCACACATATCCACATAGCACCACCACCTGCAGCTATCTTTCTCGGCTCGGCTTCTCTAGTTCCTAAGGCGTGATGGCGTCGGCGGCCCGTCGAGAGACGACACGGCTGCGAGCCAGCGGATGAGCAGCTGCGCGAAGAACTGCGGCATGCGGCGCTGGCGCAAGAAGTTCCAGGCGCGGAAGAGGAAGAAGGCGAGCAGCACACGGTGGAACGTCTTGTTGCGGGTCCATCCGCGCACGATCTGGAAGACCTGGCGCACGCGGAGCTCAGCGGCTAAAAAGACCGAGTTCTCGACGAGTGCGAGCATTTCCTGCTGACGCGTTGACACGCGCTGGAGCTCATTCTGTCATACGTAAATATGAGTTTGTGTGAGCGAGTCTGGTTCAACTGACAATAGGCAACTTCAAGTCTGAAGCTTACGTGGTGGCTCGTCACGTCGTCTTCGAGAGTCTTGACGAGAGACGTCAGGTGGCCGCGCATCTGATCCACTTGCTCCATTTCTCGCGTGATCATCGCCCGCTGTCATAGCAATAAGAGTCACAGTCAATAAACTTGTTGTCGGACTCTTGTCACCTCACGGGTCATCAACACAGCAACAGCGCGTACGTATTCTCGCGTGAAGTTGAGCAGATGCGCTTCCAGCTCGTCGCGCTTCTTCGTCTCCTCTTCCACGCGGTCCTGCAGCTCGCCTAGCTCGTCGTAAATGCGCGGGAGGCGCTCAAACATGCTCGTACTTCGCTTAGTCGCCTACATGAATAGCGGAAAAGTCAATCAGCAGTGAGCTTCGTTAGAAATGCATACAACAGCTCAACCACCATTCGTCACATGATTTTTTGATATTTCACCTACCGCAGCAGTGGCGAGCGTAGTCCCCGCAACAGCGTCACCCACGGACGATGTGCCGCTTGTGCTGCGGTAGAGAGCGGGGCTGCGCACGTTCGCGCTCCGGCGCCAGTCGTCCACGAGATTGTCGAGCGCCGTCGTGTAGCGCTTCATGGCCTCATGCCGCGTCATTTGACCGAGATTACGCCATTTCTCCCTAAAAACGCAATAGAAAAGTGCCTGTTAGGTTGGACTGATCAAGAAAACGTTGTATGTGTAGAACGGGTCTACGAACCATTTGGAGGTCTCGGTCTTGCTGAGCCCTACGGGCGGCGCAGGGATCAAGCACGGACCGACCGTCGCCTGCTGGTAGAACGCGTAGAAATCCTTCTTGGGTGACGAGTTCTCTTGCGTCAAGATGCGGTGGGGGCCTGATAATAATAACGAGATCATAGTCACTCTGCTATTAGCTTTCCTAACAAGAACACCAGCAAGACAACTGGCAATACGCACCGTTGTAGGTCTCGACGAAGAGCACGGCGGCCGCGAACTCGGTCTCCAGCTCCGAGCACGAGTCGCACGCATGGTGGCGGCCGTGCGGCGTGCGTACGTGATCTGCTACAGTAGCAGCTGCGGAAGGCGCCAGCGGCGGCAGCAGTGACGCGCTGGAGAGGTCGAGCTCCTCCTCCGTGTCGGCGACGCTGCTGGCAGGCGACGACGACCGCAGGCGTGAGCGGAACACATTGATGGCGGCGGCCTGCGAGGCCACGGAGCTGAAGGCCGTCTGCGGAGTGGTGGTGGCGGCAGTGATCGCGCCGCCCACAGTGGACGACGAGGACCGCATGAGCGACGGCATGCTGCTTGATGAGAAAGTGGCGTTCCAAGCAGTCAGTCAGTCAAACGCAACATCTGACAAAAAAGGCCAACTGATTAAGTTATACAGGCAACGGCCATTCCCACTCACGCACTGAATCGTGTAGCAGAGGGTATCCATTTTGGAAGGTTGAAGTCCCACCTTCACCCGTTTTCGCGTACGTCAACACTTTCCGCCCGAAAGAAAGGCTTGAGTCTCAATTGCTGCAGCTTTGGCTCATGACTGCTCTCTGTCTATTGAGATTAAGGTGTCTACGTGGAGAAGTCTGCCGCCGTTGCTTCCACTCGCGTCTGTGCCCGCTCCGTTTGACGAAGAGCATGCGACGCAGCAAATATTACTTTGTACAGAGAAAAAATCAGATCAGATGGAACGTATGATCGCTTTCAGGAGGGTATACACTCTTGCGCCCGCGAGCTGCCCTTTGGCACATCTGTCAGCATGGTTGTCGCTCATTTGGAATCCGCCGGCGTTCCCCAACAAGCAACGCGCTCGCTCGTCTGAAGGAGAATGCGGATCTCGCTGGTGCTCGCGGCGGCCGTAGCGCTCTTCGGTGCGCTCCTGCTGCTGGGAGAGACGGAGAGGCTACCGGACTACCAGACGCTCCAGCAGGAGCACGCGCGCATGGCTGCAGGTGGCTACGACCTCATTAACCTCACGTCTCCGCGGCTCTTTGGCGCGGCACTCAAGGTGCGTTTGCGTATGTGTATCAGCAAATTTTTATACTGATGACTGTGGCTCTAACATGCTGTGTTGCTGCTGCATGCGTGTTGTTCGCTCTCGCAGGCGCTAGCGCAAGTGATCCACCTGCCGGTGCTCGGCCGCATCCTCACGGGCGTGCTGCGTAAGGACAACAAGGTCCTCGAAGTG
>JAADXK010000452.1:0-23514 GCA_023337805.1 Globisporangium barbulae
AGCATTGCCCCGCTTTCTGTTGAGCAGCTCGCCCAATAAAACCTTTGATTTTCTATGTCTCTATATCTTGTCAAACCTTTCGTATTTTATCAGTTATGCGCTCTCAAAAGTGTTGACTATTGGGAATAATGCCTGTATAAGGAACAATCTTGAACCAGGTCGGCGCGACCATAATAAGATGCCCGGCCACAGATACTGAAGAACACATAGAGGGCGTTCAGACTTCGACACGCTGCTGCAGTATATTGAGAGTACTGATACTTCGCTACACATTTGTATGCATCTTGCGTCGCGCGAAGTGGTACGCGCACTATCTGCAGGATTCGGAGGATGATGTTTTGATCTTGTGTGCATTTGCTTATTTCCGCCGGTCACTAAGGGACGGTGGCGATTATTGATGTGCGCATGTGCTTGGGCGAGGACTGGTATTGTAATAATAGATTGCTTAACATTGGAGCAAGATCGGTCCTCGATCAAGGATCTTATCGCTTTTGAAGTCATTGTCCTGAAGTCATCAGAAATTTTCGCGAGAAGGTATGTTTGAACGAGAATTCATCTGTTCTGAATGGTTTGTGTATGTGGTGGTGATGATAATGACTACTGTACCTTTGACCATTTTTGCATTATAGACAACGTCATCCTTCACTTCGGTTCCTACAATTATCATGAAAGGGCACACACAAAGAACGGAGAGATCATCTCAATCACTTTGAACGGACATATGCTGAGCAACTGTGGCGCCATCTTCGCGAAGAAGTATGCGCAATGCTGGGCTCAAAGAGATATCTGCCGTTAGCGCTATCGACGGTGCTGTCGCGGCCATAGCAAGAAGATGAGTCCCCTGTTGGCGGAATGCTACAGTCATTCACAATTCTCATTCTTACGTTTGTATGTCTTGCCTGCAGTTGGAGCTTGCACAGTGCGCCTACGCCGAGTGGATGGAGTAGAAAACCGCGTGAAGCACAAGTTGTCGAAAGTGGAGCATCTGCTACAGGCGCTGGACCAAAAGCTGCTGCGCGCGCAAACAAAGCAGACGCTGACCGAGAAATCGGATATTGTCGATCACTAATATCGAGCATATATCGGACTATTCGGGCTTTTGGCTTGATTTTGTTATTCTGTGAACACAATCAATTTAATAGCCCGCCGCAATAGGAATGGCATTTAGTCACAACCTAAATATTACCAATGTGGCCAAAATTGACTAAATTATCACTCCAGATATCGATAGTAGTTTGTATACATGTTTGTAATGCCTCATCCGCATTTCTGAGCACCCGAGAGCCATAGTGAAGGCAAGTTTCAATTGGAAAAAGCTCGCAGAAGTAGGAGTGACCGGCAAGGATGCTCGTAACGTTCGTGATCGACACGAGCGCGTCCATGAACCAGAGCACGAGCTCGGGCATGACGCTGCTCGACTACGCCAAGTCGGCGGTCGAGCGCTTCGTGAAGCGCGTGCGCGACCCGAGCCGCCGCTACCAGCACCACTTCATGCTCGTCTCGTGCGGCGGCGACACCGCGGCCGCTAACCAGCGCGCCAGCAGCAGCAATGGCTCGGACGCCAACACGCCACCGTGGAATGGCCGCGTGCGCGTGGGCTGGGATCAGTCAACGAACAAGGACGCGTTCCTGAGCGAGCTCAAGAACCTGCGCGCGACGGACCTGAGCGACGTTGGCTCGGCGCTCAAGCAGGCCTTTGAGCTCATGAACCAGATCCGCCTGCAGTTCAATTGGGACAACTACGCGCTCGGTCGCACACCGTGGAACACGAACGTGGCCGTCTGCATCCTCGTCACGGATGCCACCGTGCTCTCGATGGTTGACGGCATGATCCAGGACACGCTCACGATCGCGCCGTCGAGCGCCGTTGGCGCCGAGCTCACGCACGAGCCTTATCGCTGGGACCAACGGCTCTTCACGATCGCGCTCAAGCTCTCGGCGACCATGGGCGGCGTGAAGAGCCAGTCAACCGTGCCCACGGACCTCATGGCGCTCAGCGAAGCCACAGGCGGGATGCTGTACTTGCCCACATCCAAGCCCGCAGTTGAACAAAGGTGCGGCTTTCACAACGGCGTTATCATCGATCTGGGTACTATCGACCCACTGACGCGCTGTTATCCTAACTCTTGTCACCATGTAGCATCGATCAGATAATTCTGAAGCTCAAGGCCGGTGCAGTCATTAAGCTCAAATGCGACGCGGCAGAGAGCGACGCCGACGCGTCCGTAACGCGCAACGTCATCAGCCCGATCCCGAGCGGCAAGGAGTACTGCTGGCCCGTGGCCGAGGCCTTCTGGCTCGACCGCAACACCGTTTCACTCCCGTCACGTGACGCGCACCCCACGCTCATCTTCCGACGCACGGTCGAGACAGCTATCGAGGCCGCAACGAACCACATGCTGCTGGACACGCTCAAGTTCCCTGCGGACAACTACATGCTCGAGACGACGCTGAGCCCCGCGCCGCCTCGGGGCCAGCGCTGGCTTGTGTACGTCCAGGGCAGCAAGGGCGATGGCCGCCTGGGTGACCCCATTGGCTTTCTGCGAGCAGCGCCGTCCGCCAGCTCGTCGTCCAACATCATGCTCGTGCTGCTGCCGTACAACTTCCCCGCGCTCTTCACGCTGCTGGTCGAGGCCGCGCGCGTGTTCCAGGCCAGTGGGCAGAACATCAACTCGACCTCGGGCACGTGGATGTTTCAGGCCAAGGCGATGCCGTCGTCCTGGCGCGAACTGTTCACGTCGTACATCAGCGGCTGTCCGATCTATTACTACGCCCCCTTGAAGAAAGTGCTGCGCAAGTACAACCTGCACGACATGGTGCCCGACGTCCAGGACTCGGGCCGTAGTTACCAGATCTCCAACTACCTCAACCGACTTCGAGATCAGTCGATTGCCGAGAGCGAGAACAACAACAAGCTGTACGCACGACCAATTTCGACTACTGGAGCCAGGAACAATGGTGGTGGCGTCCCTGAGCCTTCACCATCCGCGTCGCCACTGGCGACACGAGACAACGATCTCTCACTTGACGCGGTCACGAACATGTCACTGCAGGGCTTGCTGAAGGCGCATCACAAGAGCAAACGCTCTTTTTTTGATAAGCCTTTCCGCAATGCGCTGCAGCTGCCGCTGCCTCGCGTCTCCACGAGTAAGGCAGGAGAAGATGGAGCACCTTCGAGTCTGAGACTAGCGCCGAGCTTTCGAGCCGCAGAAGAGGACGAGAAGCACCGTCAGCCAATCGATGTGATGAGCGATTACGAGTCGCGACTGATCAAGAAGGAGGCTTTGAGGAACCCGCTGGGCGATCCCGAGCCAGACGAGGACACGCCGGCAGGGATCCGGAGACGTCAGCTCTGCTTCAACCTCGGAAACCCATACAAGAAGAACGCAACCAAGGTAAGCGAGCGGTGTAGTGTACTTGTCAAACCTGTGTTAAAGCCCTCATGTATCTAACCAATCGCCATCCTGTGTGTTCTGTGGTGCAACAGGTCAGCAACGTCTACCAGGGAGAAGCTGCAGATGAAGCTGCGGCACTGGGCGGTCAATCGCCAAAGCGCCAGCGCACGAGAAAGCGCTCATCGCAGCTCAAACGCGAGAAGAAGCAGGCGAAGCGATCGCATCGACCGCCGAATTCGCCGTCGTTCGCGTCTTCGCCTGGGTCCCCATCGCGCTCGCCAAAGTCACCATCGAGCTCGCCCGTCACGTCGTCCCCTGGCATGAGCGAGAGCGGCGAGTCTCTCGTCTCCGTCTCGACTGTTGGCTCTAACTACTCGGTCAAGGCCGAGACGGCGCAGATGCTCGGAATCCCACTGCACGACGGTAACTTTGTCGAAGAGAGACAGGACAAGAGCTTCGTGTGCTCTGTGTACGGTGTGCTCGTGGAGAACTGGGAGTCCTGGAGTACGATCCTGCGCCTGATCAAGGCGCGCACCATCACACAGCAGGTACGTCTTTGGCTTGCTGTAACACCTGATTTAGTTGCGACTCTGTCATCTCATGATTCTGATTACGCGTGTGTCTAGGAGCAAGAGTTTGTCATGAACGCGCTCCGGTCGATGCGAGGCGGCGAAGTGGTTGTGCGCACGTACATTCAGCAAGCTATTCAGCACTCGAAGCAGTTTAAGAAGTCGACTCTGGTAGTGCAGATACAGCAGCTGCTGGAGGAGATTGTTTCGGGGGCTGCAACAAAGGACGGCGTTGAGTACAGCAGTATGCTGGTGGATCAAGTGGCGACACTGCGCTAGGTTGGCTCAGGCGATGGCTGTCAAACGATGATGATGATGTGTGCAAATGACAAATTTTCATGGCTAGAGGTTTGCTTGTGAGTTATGAGAGAGGAAGAATGGTTAGCTTGCTGGCTGTGACTGTAATCCGCGCCTTGTGTGTTTCCAGGTTCAGCCGAGTCTTTTTCATCATGAAAGGTCGCGAAACGATGCGAGTGCCTGAATGACTGAAACGACGCAGAGCAGCCCTCATCAGCCAGCGGCGGTGGGAACAAACAGCTACGCACGTCCACCTCGCAAGCTCAATCCAGCATCAAGCCACGTTCCAGTCGCTAGGCAGAGCCTGCGCCACTGCCGAGTCGAATGAGCAAGCGCGCACCCAAAGGCGTACGTGTATTCTATGCAAAGATTCTCGCTGGATGGAGATTGTCGAACTCACTGCTGCTCTGCGTATATGTATGGGTGTATAGACTGGCAATGCGGCGTCGCTGAACTTTGTTCTCCATGAGCTCGAGAAGTACGACCATAATGAGACCAGCAGTAGCGTGGCTGCCGTCAGTGGCGGCGGCGGCGCTGTGGGCAACAAGAGCACAATCGACCTGAAGGTCCTACGCAGCAGCAGCAACCCCGTCGCGAGCAAGTCTGGGAAACTCGGAGCTGTGTCATCCTCAGCTGTCAAGAAAGCACCGAGTGCGAAACCGGCGAGCCCACTGAAGAAAGGACCGAGCGGCAGTGGCGTCGGCTTGGCTGCGTGGCTCGAGAGCCGTGTGCCACGAGACAGAGTCGGGTTCCCAGGCGTCGAGTCTTCGTACCTCGGTGGCACTGAATCGAGTCCGACTGGACGGAATCCCTGTGTCACAGAGAGCTTCCTTCCGCTCTGGTGCTTTCTGGACGTGGAGCAGCAACTCGCAGGCGAACCTCAGGAATGGCTCAAGCGCGGTCCAATCAAAGCTGTCGCGCTCCCCATCGACGAAGAGACTGGAGCAACTGGGAACTGGTCCGGCTGCATGGTGATCGCGTTCGAGGCGCGCTTGGATAGATACATCGTGTCCTGGTCGGCTGGCAAGCGTGTGGGTTCTCCCGTTGTGCACCGCAGTATGATCTGCTTTGAACAGGACGATAAGGAGGATTTTGCCGTAAGGTTGCTGCAGGCCATCGAGAGACGAGACCAAGCGGAAGCCCTGCTGCGCGAGTCGCTCTACGTGGAGAGCATGCCGCTGAGCTTCGAGATCCAGCTGGACGCGGACACGATCAGCAACATTCTGAGCCTTACACTGTCGTCATCGTCCATCCCACCGAACGCCGGTACATCGACACTTCTCGAAGAAGTCAACAACGCGTATATGTACACGATGAACAAGCTCATCTTTGACGCGAACGTGGACGACCTGGGCCTCGAGTTTCCAGATCTGAGGCTGCCCAAGAGAGAACTGCCACCCCCACCTCCACAGTGCGGGGTCATGGCGATCGCGAGATACGACTACAACCACCGGTTCCTCAGCATCTCGAACGACAAGTTCGTGAACCTGCACTTCGCTGTGAGCGCGCTGCTCGATGTGCGCAAGAGCTGTGTGGAGGTCGAGACGCAGCGCTTCCTACTGGACCAGCAGCCGACGGAGATTAGCTTTGGCGACGTGCGCGCGACGCCCAAGAGCATCACGCTGGGCGAGTTCAGTTCCATCCACGCGCAGATGAGCCACGCGGCTCTACGGTCCATGCGCGACAACTGGACGCGCCTGGCGGCGAAGCGCATTCAGTTCCACTTTGGCCAGGCACAGCACCCGCTGTACAACATCGCCGAGTCGAATCGCCTGCGATACCTGGAGACGCACACTCGAAGTTTCCTGCAGCGCGTGAACTACATGGTCGAGGACACGCTGCGGTTCCTCATCCATCGGAACTTCACAGGGTACATGAATTTGATCGAGGACATGGCGGGCTTTAACGTCAAGGTGCAGAGTCCCAGTGACGTGCGCGTCTCACCACTCCAGCCGCAACAGCAGCATGCCGAGTCTCAGTCAGTAGCAGCTGAGGTTCAGGAGGACGAGTCCCACTTCATCCCCACGCACCAGCCCATGTTCCGACTCGAGCTGCTCATTTCGCTTGAGAAGAGACTGCTGAATCAAGATCAAGTGGACCAGCGCGCAGTGGAGATTCGCGAATGGTGCTTGGTAAACGCTCAGGATCGACAAGCGCAGTGCCCTCTCGAGCCAATTTCCATTAAAGAGGGCTACTGCTTCGAGTACGCGACGAGCCCCGCCGACTTCCAGGAAGTCATCATCTCGCAGTTTGACGTCGCGCTGCAGCGACTGCGGTCGCTGGAGCTCATTGAGCGGCTCGTGATGGACCGAATCTTCTGGCCGAACCAGGACTGCATTGCGTGTCTCGAGACGAGCGCCGAGATGGTCGCGAATCTGCGCCAACATGTTGGTGATGCCGTTGCGAGGGCCACCAAGCCGCTGATCGAGTACCACGCGCAGTTTGAAAGCTACATTCCGCTGCTCAACATGAACGTGGACGAGTACCTGAAGACCATCATCAAGCTGCAGCCGGCCGCGGGATCGGCCTCAACGCCTCATGACGATGGCCGTGGTGACGACAAGGAGCTACCGCCACTCGTGCCTCCCGTGGAGCTAAACGAACTTCGGCGTCTGCTGAATTACCATCGAGATCAGGAGGCGAAGATCCTAGCTACGATTCCATCAAGAGCGGTGAACTTGGGACTCTTTCTTGTCGACCTGACGAACATCCGCTTCACGTTGGCAAAGAAGCACCACGACAGCTTCACCAAGTTGCTGGAGGCCCAGGTGGCGTACACTTTCCAGGTCGCAGCGCGGATCATGACCAAGTTCGAGGAGATCAACACGAACCTGGCGGCCACGCCCAAGGACATTGAAGGCCTCACAGCCCTGCAGGAGTACATCACGGGCATCCCAGCGCTCATGCAGCCACTGCAGGATGAGATCACACAGATGATGAAGGACAACGGGCTCATCGACGAGTTCCATCACTACGTGAGCGATGAGCACTTGCGTCTCACGTGGAACGTGCAGGGCTGGCCGACCAAGATCACGGCCCAGAGCTCGCGGTTCAAGTGGGCTTTGGAGGAGCGCAAGGGCAAGTTCGCCAAGCAGATGGAGTCCGAGCAGGAGCGCTTTGAGAAGACACTCGCGACCTTACTGGAGGAGATCGAAAGCTTCTCGCGGTACGACAACCTGGCGTTCGTGGACGACGTCGCACATCACGCGATGACGGTGCAGAAGAAGCTTGAGCAGGCCCAGCAGGATGCGATGCTCTTCAACAGCCGCGAAACGCTCTTCGGCAAGGACGCGACGTCCTATGACACGCTCTCACTTGCCAAGAAGAACTTTGAGCCGTACAACCAACTCTGGGCGACGTCGTTCAATTGGATCCATAGCCGCAAGAGCTGGATCCAGGGCAGCTTCACGGACATCAACGCCGAGGACGTGGAGAAACTCGTCGAGACGTACAGCACAGCGATCCAGAAAGCATTCAAATTCTTCAGTAACAACGGCAACGAGGCGTGCACGAAGATCGCCGAGACCGTGAAGGAGCAGATCCTGGTCTTCAAGCCGTACGTGCCGCTCATCGTGGCGCTGAGGAACCCAGGCATGAGGCAGCGCCACTGGACCGAGCTGAGCAAGAACATTGGCTTTGAGCTCGAGATCGACGAGAGCTTCACGCTCACCAACATCTTTCAGTTGAATCTGCTCGACCGCATCGACGACATTGTCAAGGTCGCCGAGGCTGCGGGTAAGGAGTACCAGGTGGAGCAGGCGCTGAGCGTAATGAAGGCGGCGTGGGAGAAGATCGATCTCCAGATCATCGCGTATCGAGAGACGGGAACGTACGTGATCAAGGGCGTGGACGAGATCCAGGTTGTGCTCGATGAGCACGTAACGATGACGCAGGCCATGATGTTCTCGTCCTTCAAGGGCCCCTTTGAAGAGGAGATCGCCGAGTGGAACGCGACGCTGCAGATGGTCTCCGAGGTGCTCGAGGAGTGGCTCGCTGTGCAGCGCAATTGGCTTTATCTCCAGCCGATTTTCGAGTCCCCGGACATCAACAAGCAGCTCCCTGCAGAAGGTAAGCGATTCGCCTCCGTCGACAAGAACTGGCGACAGACGCTCGCGGCTGCCAAGGCCAAACCAAAGTGCGTCGAGTTTTGCAAGAATGCCAAGCTCCTGGAGAAGTTCCGCGAGTCCAACTACTTTCTCGAGATGGTACAGAAGGGACTGAGCGACTACCTCGAGGTCAAGCGCTCGTCCTTTGCGCGATTCTACTTTTTGAGCAACGACGAGCTGCTCTCGATCCTGTCCGAGTCGAAAGATGTGAAACTGGTGCAGCCGCATTTGAAGAAGTGCTTTGAAGGCATCGTGCAGGTGACCTTCGAGGACGATCTGAACATCAGCGCGATGATCTCGGCCGAGGGCGAGAAGGTCGCGTTCGTGACGCAGGTGGATCCAAAGAACAAGAACGTCGAGTACTGGATGATGGAGGTCGAGAATATGATGAAGCTCTCGATCCGCGACGCCATGGAGCGCGCGATCATCGATTACACGAAGATCGACCGCACGATCTGGATCCAAAAGTGGCCCGGCATGTGCGTACTCAACGGGAGCCAGATGCACTGGACGCGCGAGATGGAAGAGGCCATGGACAACGAGGGCAAGGACGGCGTGAGCAAGATGCTCACGCGGCAGCTGGACCAGCTTGCCGACATGGTCACGCTCGTGCGAGGCAGCCTAGACAAGATGTCGCGCATCACGTGTGGAGCACTCACGGTCATCGATGTCCACGCGCGCGACGTGACGCGCAAGCTCGTGGCGCAGAATGTCGAGTCCAAGGGCGACTTTCTCTGGAGCTCGCAGCTCAAGTACTACTGGGAAAAGGATCTGTGGGTCCAGGCCGTGACGTCGCGCCGGCCGTACGGCTACGAGTACCTGGGCAATTCGTTTCGACTGGTGATCACGCCACTGACAGACAAGTGCTACCTAACGCTCATGGGCGCACTGCAGATGATCCTCGGTGGGGCGCCAGCGGGACCCGCAGGCACGGGCAAGACCGAGACGACCAAGGACCTCGCCAAGGCGCTGGCCAAGCAATGCGTCGTGTTCAATTGCTCGGATGGGCTTGACTACATCGCCATGGGCAAATTCTTCAAAGGTCTCGCGTCCTGTGGCGCCTGGGCGTGTTTTGACGAGTTCAATCGCATCGACATTGAAGTACTCTCGGTCGTGGGGCAGCAGGTCGTGACACTGCAGCTTGGGATTCGTCGTGGGGATCAGCGGATCGTCTTTGAAGGTTCGGACATTCGGCTGAGCGACCAGTTTGGTGTGTTCATCACCATGAACCCAGGCTATGCCGGCCGTAGTGAGCTTCCGGACTCGCTCGCGGCGCTCTTCCGACCCGTAGCGATGATGGTGCCAGACTACGCGCTCATCGGCGAGATCATGTTCTTCGCGTACGGCTTCTCTGATGCAAGGGCGCTCGGTGCGAAGATGGTCACGACGTTCAAGCTTTGTTCGGAGCAGCTGTCGTCCCAGTTCCACTACGACTACGGCATGCGCGCCGTCAAGACCGTGATCACGGCCGCAGGCAACCTGAAGCGCGACGACCCGGATATGGATGAAGATGTGCTGCTGCTGCGTGCACTGCAGGACGTGAACCTGCCGAAGTTCCTTGCGCACGACATCCCACTCTTCAACGGCATCATCAGCGACTTGTTCCCGGGCAAGTCCCGACCGAACCTGGACCTGGGCGCGCTCATCAGCGTCATCAAGCTCAAGACCCACAAGCAGAACCTCCAACCAGTGCCCTACTTTCTCACAAAGTGCATTCAGCTCTACGAGACGATCGTCGTGAGACACGGACTCATGGTTGTGGGTGCCACAGGTGGCGGCAAGTCGTGCAACATCAGCGTACTGGCCGATGCTCTAACGGAGCTCAAGGCCCGTAATGAGAGTGGCTTTGCCTTTGAGCGGGTCATCAAGTACCAGCTGAATCCAAAGTCCATCACAATGGGTCAGCTCTACGGCGAGTTCGATCCGAACACGCACGAGTGGCAGGACGGGATCCTCTCGACGCTCTATCGCGCAGCAGCCAGCGACACCAAACCCGACCGCAAGTGGGTTATCTTCGACGGCCCCGTGGACGCCATCTGGATCGAGAACATGAACACCGTGCTAGACGACAACAAGAAGCTCTGCCTCAACAGCGGCGAGATGCTGCAAATGTCCAATCAGATGACCATGATGTTCGAGGTTGAGGACCTGTCCGTGGCGTCGCCAGCGACCGTGAGCCGCACGGGCATGGTATACATGGAGCCAAGCACGCTGGGATTGGCTCCACTGGTAGACTCGTGGCTCGAGCTGCTGCCAAAGGCCGTTTTGCCCTACGCACATATCTTCATTCGGCTCTTTGACGTGTACCTGTACGCATCTGTGGCGTTCATGCGATCGTTCCTGAGCGAACTCGTGCCGACGATGGATAACAACCTCGCACAGTCGCTCATGAGCATCTTGGACTGCTATCTGGACGTGTATCGCGAGAAGGCTGACGGCAGTGGCGGAGGTGATGTGCAGCAGCCGAGTGCGCAGTTCAAAGTGGACGTCGAGCCACTCTTCATCTTTGCGCTCGTGTGGTCCGTGGGCGCGACGACGAATGACGCCGGCCGCGTCAAGTTTGACAGTTTCCTGCGAGCCGAGATGCTCGCGGCCAACTGCCATCCACTCATGCCTCCCGCGGGACTCGTGTACGACTACTGCTACTCGCTCAAGGACCACAAGTGGGTGCTCTGGATGGACACGATCTCGCCCTACAAGATCCCGCCGAACACGTCGTTTGCGGACATTGTCGTGCCCACGGCCGACTCGGTGCGCAACACGTTCCTGCTTGATTCGCTCATGAAGACGGGCAAGCACGTGCTCATGGTGGGCGACACGGGTACGGGCAAGACCGTCAACATCACGCGGTACCTCATGTCGTTACCAGCGGACGTGATCATCCCGATCCCGATCTCGTTCTCGGCGCAGACGTCTGCTAACCAGACGCAGGATCTGCTGGACTCCAAGATGGAGAAGCGCCGCAAGGGCGTGTACGGCCCACCGGCGGGCAAAAAGTATATCATCTACGTGGACGACCTGAACATGCCCAAGCGCGAAAAGTACTTTGCCCAGCCACCACTGGAGCTCATCCGCCAGTGGTTCGATCAGGGCGGCTGGTACGACCGCAAGCTGCTCGTGTTCCGAACGATCATCGACATTTTGTTCGTCGCGTCTATGGGACCACCGGGCGGTGGCCGCAACCCGATCACGCCTCGCATTGTGAGGCATTTTAACGTCATTGGCTACGCGGAGCTAGGCGACGACAGCAAGAAGATGATCTTTAGCACAATCCTGGGCAACTTTTTGGGGACGTTCGCCAGCGACGTCGCGCGCCTGACCGACAGCGTCGTGAACGCGTCGATCAAGGCCTACAGCACGATCTGCAGCGAGCTGCTGCCGACGCCAGCCAAGTCGCACTACACGTTCAACCTGCGTGACCTGGCCAAGGTCTTCCAAGGCGTGCTCATGGGTGACAATCGGCGCATCACAGAGCAAGACGGGATGATAAGATTGTGGATCCACGAGTGCAAACGCGTGTTCGAGGACCGCATGATCTCGCACCAGGACCACGACTGGTTCCTGCAGCTCATGCGCAAGTCCGTGGCCGAGTTCTTCGGCACGGACTACAGCAGAGTCGTCAAGAACGAGTACCTCTTGTACGGCGACTTTCTGGTTCCCGGTGCAGATCCAAAGATCTACGAAGAAGTGGTCGAGGTTGACAAGGTCCTGGGTATCATTGAGGACTACTTGCTGGACTATAACGCCGAGAGTAAGACGCCCATGGCGCTCGTGCTCTTCATGGACGCCGTCGAGCACGTCTCTCGCATCTCGCGCATCGTTCGGCAGCCCATGGGCAATGCATTGCTTCTGGGCGTCGGTGGCAGTGGCCGACAGAGTCTCACCAAGCTCGCGACCTACATGGCTGGGTACAAGTGTTTCCAGGTGGAGATTGTGAAGGGCTACGGGATGGTCGAGTGGCGTGACGATGTGAAGAAGTGTCTACTGTTGGCGGGTGTCAAAGACACGCCAGTCGTGTTTCTGTTCTCGGACGTCCAGGTTGTGAACGAGACGATGCTTGAAGACCTCAATGGCGTGCTCAACTCGGGCAACGTCCCAAATCTCTACGGCCCCGAAGACATGGACCAGATCATCACGTCGTGCCGAATCGACTGCCAGAAGAAACAGATCCCGCCCACGAAGACGAATATCTTCCAGCAGTTCATCATGCGCGTGCGGCGCAACATCCATCTCGTGATCTGCATGAGCCCCATCGGCGCGCTCTTTCGCGACCGGCTGCGCATGTTTCCCTCGCTCGTCAACTGCTCAACGATTGACTGGTTCAGCGAGTGGCCTGCTGAAGCTTTGAACTCGGTTGCGACGGCGATCCTCAGTGGCGGGAACCTAAACCTGGGCAACAGCTTGCCGGCGCTCGTCGAGTCCTTCAAGGTCGTTCATCAGAGCGTCGAGACGACATCCAAGCGGTTCTACGACACATTGCGGCGGTACTTCTACGTCACGCCCACGAGCTACTTAGAGCTGCTCTCCACGTTCAAGGCCGTGCTAGTGTCCAAGCGCGAGGAGGTGAACACGATGAAGAGCCGGCTGCAGAACGGCGTGGACAAGCTCAAGGAAACCAAGGTGCTCGTGGCCACGATGCAGACCGAGCTCGTGGAGCTGCAGCCCGTGCTCGCGGCCACACAAATTGAGGTGGAGCAGATGATGGTGCAGATCGCCAAGGACAGCGCCGAGGCCGACGTGACAAAAGCCACGGTCGAGAAGGAAGAGGCCGCCGCGACGGTCAAGGCGAACGCCACCAAGGACATCGCGTCCTCAGCCCAACGGGACCTGGACGCCGCACTTCCCGCCCTGGACGCTGCGCTCGAGTGCCTCAACAAGCTCAAGAAGGCCGACATTGACGAGGTGAAAGCGCTCAAGACCCCTCCGTCGGGCGTCAAGCTCACGATGGAGGTCGTGTGCATCCTCTTTGGCCACAAGCCCGTGAGCAAGCCTGATCCCGACCGCCCGGGCAAGAAGATCAATGACTACTGGGAGGTGGCGCAGAAAGTCGTGCTCTCGAACGCCAACAAGTTCATGGAGAGTCTGCTGTCCTTCGACAAGGACAATATTCCCGACGCGATCATCACCAAGGTCGCGCCGTACATGGAAGACCCGAACTTCACGCCCGAGCAGATCGAAAAGTCCTCCAAGGCCTGCACGGCCATCTGCATGTGGTCCGGCGCCATGTACACGTACCACTTCGTGGCCAAGGCCGTTGAGCCCAAGAAGAAGGCGCTCGCCGAGGCCCAGCAAGAACTCGACGTTACGCTCGCAGTGCTCAAAAGCGCACAAGACAATCTGCAGCAGGTAAGCGATAGGTTGGCCGAACTCGAGCGGTCGTACCAAGGCGCGATCACCAAGAAGGAGGAGCTCGCGGCCAAGGTGATCCAGTGTCAGGTGCAGTTGCAGAACGCCGAGAAGCTCATCGGCGGTCTCGGCGGCGAAGAAGCGCGTTGGAAAGACACGGTCGCGCAGCTCGAGGTGGACTATGCGAACCTCACGGGTGACGTGCTCATCTCGGCTGGCACGATCAGCTACCTCGGCGCGTTCACGGCTGAGTTCCGCGAATCACTGGTCTCGTCCTGGCACGAGGCATTGGTGCAGTTCCTCGTCCCACACTCTGCTGGCTGCGACATCATCCGCACGCTACAGGATCCAGTCAAGCTGCGCGCGTGGCAGATCGCAGGACTGCCCACTGATACTGTGTCGACTCAGAACGGCATCATCATCTCCCGAGCGCGACGGTGGCCGCTACTGATCGACCCGCAGGGCCAGGCAAATCGGTTCATTAAGAACCTCGGCAAGGACAAGCAGCTGTGCGACAACGGCATGGACGTCGTGAAGCAGTCGGACCGCAACTTCCTGCGGTCGCTCGAGAACGGCATTCGCTTCGGCAAGTGGGTTTTGCTGGAGAACGTCGGCGAAGAGCTCGACGCTGCGCTTGAGCCCGTGCTGCTGCAGCAAAAGTTCAAGCAGGGCGGCCAGGACATGATCCGCCTTGGCGAGAACATTATCCCGTACAACGAGAGCTTCCGGTTCTACATGACGACCAAGCTCGCGAACCCGCACTACGCGCCCGAGGTCTGCGTGAAGGTGAGTCTGCTCAACTTCACGATCACGATGAAGGGTCTCGAAGAGCAGCTGCTGGGCGTTGTGGTGTTGAAAGAGATGCCGGATCTGGCCGCCAAGAAGAACGAGCTCATGCTCTCGAACGCCGAGGGCAAGAAGCAGCTCTACGAGATCGAAAACCAGATTTTGTACCTGCTCTCGCACTCGGAGGGCAACATCTTGGACGACACGAACCTCATCGAGACGCTGGCCTCGGCCAAGCAGACGTCGGCGGTCGTCATGGCCAAGATGAAGGAGGCCGAAGAGACCGAGAAAGAGATCGACGCGCGCAGTGACGGTTACCGACCGGTTGCCTATCGCGCCGCGCTGCTGTTCTTCTGCATTGCCGATCTGTCGCTCGTGGACCCGATGTATCAGTACTCGCTCACATGGTTCACGGGACTCTTTGTGCGCGGCATCCAGTCGGCCAAGCTCGCGAATGTCCTGGAGCAGCGACTGAAGAACCTGAACGACTACTTCACGTATTCGGTCTACAAGAACGTCTGTAGGTCGCTTTTTGAGAAGCACAAGCTGCTCTTCTCGTTCCTGCTCACGATCAAGATCATGCAGGGCAACGACGAGATCGACCCGGGCGAGTGGCGCTTTCTCATCTCGGGCATGGCGGACGGTGTCCCCGTCCAGGCCGAGAACCCGGCGTCTCCTTGGCTCGAAGCCTACGCCTGGAACGAGATCTGCTGTCTCTCGACCTTCCCAGCATTCGCGCTACTCGCGAGCGACCTTGCCGCACACGTAACTGAGTTCAGGAGCATCTTTGACTCAACCGAGCCGCAGAATCAGCCGATCCCGGGCACCCTGGAGACCACACTCAATACTTTCCAGCGGCTCTGTATCTTGCGCGTGCTCCGGCCGGACAAGATGATGCCTGGGATGCAGAACCTCGTGTGCGCCAAGCTGGGCAAAGAGTTCATCGAGCCGCCACCGTTCGACCTGAGCAACACCTTTGAGGACGCGACGCCCACCACTCCACTCATCTTCGTGCTCTCGCAAGGCTCGGACCCTGCGAAGGATCTCATCACGTTCGCCATGAGCACGGGCATGGACAGCAAACTCAAGTCCATCGCGCTGGGCCAGGGCCAGGGCACGATCGCCGCGCGCATGATCGAGAACGCGACGGGCAAGGGTGAGTGGGTGCTGCTACAGAACTGCCACTTGGCACTCAGCTGGATGACGGAGCTCGAACGTATCTGTGAGGAGCTGGACCCGGCAAAGTTGCACCCGGACTTTCGCCTGTGGCTCACGAGCATGCCGACACCGGCGTTCCCGGCGTCCGTGCTCCAGGACGGTGTGAAGATGACGAAAGAAGCCCCCAAGGGGCTGCGCGCGAACCTGAAGAACACGTACTACAAGCTCAACGACGAGAAGCTGAATGTGACGAGGAAACCCGACGTGTTCCGCAAGCTGCTCTTCGGGCTATGCTTCTACCACGCGGTCGTGTGCGAGCGCAAGCGCTTCGGCGCTCTGGGCTGGAACATCCCGTACCAGTTTAACGAGACAGATCTGGACATCAGCGTCGCACAGCTGGAGATGTTCCTGAACACGTACGACCACATCCCGTTCGACGTGCTGCAGGTGATGACGTCGACGATCAACTACGGCGGGCGCATCACGGACGACAAGGACATGCGAACATCTGACGTGATCCTCATGACATTCTTCAAAGACGCAATCCTGCAGGACAACTACCGGTTCTCCCGGAGCGGCGTCTACTACTCACTCACGTGCGACCGCGACAATCCGTACCAGAGTTACGTCAACTACATCAACTCGTTGCCGATCAACCCGGAGCCCGAGGTCTTCGGCATGCACGAGAACGCTAACATCACGTGCGCGCAGTCCGAGACGTACGAGGTCTTCGACATCATCTTGTCGCTCCAGCCACGCGTGAGCGCTGGGGCGGGCAAGTCCCGTGAAGAGATCATCGCGGACGCGGCGAAGTCGATCGAGTCGAGACTGCCGGCGCAGTTCGACCTGGAGCACGTGCAGGCGGCGTACCCGGTGTCGTATACCGAGTCGATGAACACGGTGCTGGCGCAGGAGGTCGAGCGCTTCAACAAGCTGCTGGGCGTCATGGGGAACACACTCAAGCTCGTGCAGAAGGGATTGAAGGGTTTGATTGTCATGTCAGCTGAGCTCGAAGCCATGGGCAACTCGCTTTACGACCAGAAAGTGCCCACAATTTGGGAGGGCAAGGCGTACCCATCGCTCAAGCCGTTGGGACCCTGGGTGAAGGACTTGCTCGATCGACTCGAGTTCATCACCAAGTGGATCGAGCACGGTATCCCAGCAGTTTTCTGGATGTCGGGCTTCTTCTTCCCGCAGGGCTTCATGACCGGCACGATCCAGAACCACGCGCGCAGGTACAAGCTGCCGATCGACTCGCTTTCGTTCCAATTCATTATGATGACCCACGAGGTCCAGGAGCTCGTGAAGCGCCCCACGGACGGCTGCTACACGTATGGGCTCTTCATCGAGGGCGCGCGCTGGAACAAGGAGATACAAGCGCTCGACAACCCGCTGCCGCGCGAGCTCTTCGCCAAGATGCCTGTGATTCATCTGTGCCCGCAGCCGAACCGCGAGCCGCCGAAAGGAGGGATCTACCGGTGTCCTGTGTACAAGATCCTCACGCGCACGGGCACGCTGTCTACTACGGGCCACTCGACGAACTTTGTCATGTGGATCGAGATCCCGTCGCACAACACGGTCATCTGGCGCAACTCGCTCGTCTCGGAGACGAACGCGCAGATTTTGTTCTGCGACCAGGAAGACTGGATCAAGGCTGGCGTCGCGTGCTTCTGCTCGCTGCGGTATTAAATGAGTGTGAGTCATGTACAATAGGATGAGGCTTGACAAGTTTGCATAGCTTATAAAAACAACTACGTTACTGATATCTTCATTGTGATTGAAAGAGTCTAAGAGTGACTTTAACGCCTTGACCTCTGTCTCAAGGAGCGATTCTACAGGCGCGACTGCTGTCGTGGAGGTCTGCAACAATAGTTTGCCACAGCCAATAGATAACAGAACGTCAGTACAATGCAGCGTTTCCATCTCAGAGCCCAATGCACAACGAATGAACTCTGAATAACACACAACAGACATGAATGAAGGCTTACTGAGCGAGTAACTTCTCCAGACGCAGTTTTGTGATCTTGCTCTGCTCTGCGGCAGCGATCTTCAGTTCCTCCTCTGGCTTGTTATTAATGCGCGATTCGAGGATCGCGAGCATTTCGTCCGCCGACTTGCCCGTTGCGCACACAATGTAAATGTACCTGGTGATGGTGACATGCAGAGTGGTGAGAAAGGGTTCGTGAACGAGCTCGAGAACGGTACGAAACTCACCCAAATGTGTCGAAGTACTGGTTGTTGAGCGCTTCCAGTCGGTCCAGCACCGCGTCCGCGGCGTCTTTTGTGGCCTAGAATCGTAGCAAGGAAGTCCGTGAGCAACAGTGTTTGTCACTTCAACTCAACAAAACAACACAATATTCGCACCTTTTGCTCCTGCGCTTCCCATTCCTTGATCGGCTGCTTGGCGCGACCAATCTGCATTTATGCGCACAGTTAGATCACAAGATAACTAAGCAACGATGGTACCATTTCATCCTCGCATCTTACGCGTGGGTGGGCGGCAAAGGCCTCGAGCCAATCTTCGCGCGTCATGCCTTTCTCGGCCTCATCCGACGCTCGGCAGAGCGCGTCAAAGTCGCTGACCGGGAAGAGGCGCAATAGGTTGGTGACCCAGCGGTGCGAGCCGCAGCAGTAGAGCAGGTTCTGGAAAAGCGCCGAGTTGGGCTCCTGGGTGTTCGCGTCGGCGGCCGCGCGGTTGAGGTCTGCGAGCGCCATCGTCTCGTGTGGCGTGTGGCTCTTTGCTGAATGCGCGATGTGAATGCAAATTTCATGTACTTGTAAAAAAACACTTTTTTGTTTGATAAAAATAAAATAATTTATACAAAAATGTGTCATACTAAAAAAACAAAACCTTTGAAAACCGATTCTTGTTTTCCTTTTTGGGTCCATTCCAATGCAGGCTCAAATACAGTTCCAGTATTGAGAGCGCCGTTGCACACCAAGACGCCACGATGGCGCCGATGGTGATTGACCTGACGCCAGACGACTGTGATGGCGAGCGACCATCCACCGCCGCTTCTTCTTCGTCACCTTCTACATTAGACGCCGAGCCATACAGCCAAACGGTCGAGGTGCTCGCGCCGCTCTTCCCGGAGCTGCCGCTGCGCCGAGGCGAGCGCGAGATCGCAGTCTTCCCCGTCACTTTTCAGCGCACTGAGGCGGATTGGATCAAGCTCGTATTCCCACACGTGTCGGCCAGTCCGACGCACGCCGCCAGCAGTAGCAACAGTGCGCGACAGTCGCTGCAGCCGCTCGAGAAGGAGCTCGTGTGCGCTAACAGCACCGTCGATGGATGCCGCAACTGCCGCTTCGCGCAGCTGCTGCGCGGGCTGCTCGTGCTCATCGAGAAGGGCGTGCTCCTTATCGACGCCAAGTACGTCGTGAGCTTTTTGAACGCCAAGAGTGCCACTGATGCCACAAATACCAACAACAGTGCAAGAACGTTGACATCGCAGCCAGAGCCCGTCGCGACGATTCAACTGTTCGTGCAATTGAACGAAGACGCGCCAACCTCCGTGAACCTGCAAGAGTTTGAATTCGTGACCAGCCACCTGCAGCCAGCGATTCTCTCGGTCGTTGGGTACATACGCGTGCAAGCGGACGAGACGCTGGAGGACTTGATACGGAAAGCGAAGGAGAGCACGTGCCACGTCGTCGGGTGCAATTTGCACCAGCGTGACGGAATCCTGCCCGGGGTGTCTTCCAAGACGCTCTACCTCAGCGACGTGTTCCGCACGCTCACGTCACCCACTGACATCGACCAGATGGAGATCCGAGAAGACCGGACCTATGTCGAGCGGATGAAACGCCAGAAGCGCGAAGTGATTGTCACGGACCTGCCGATCATCGCGCTGCAGACGCTCGTGTGCATGATGAATGCGCGTGACCTTGCGTCGCTTAGCGGTGTCTGCTCGCTCTTCCAGCACTTGGCGTACGAGGTCGTGCCGGGGTTGAACCTCGTGCTGTACCGTCACCAGCGGAAAGCGCTCAAGTTCCTGCTCTACCGAGAAGCGCCGCCGTCTGCGCACAAGTCTGCGCTGCCGCATCCGTTCATCTTCCCGCCAGTGCATCGCCCGAACGCGCCGATTTCGATTGACTTGGTCGATCGAAAGATCGTCAATGAGCCCGCTCCAAGTGCTCAGGACTGCCGTGGTGGGCTCTTCTGCGATGAGCCTGGGCTGGGCAAGACCATCACGATGCTGGCGTTGCTACTGCGTACGAAAGGTCAGCGGGTTAAGTCGGTTCCTGAAACAGAAGAAATTTCGAGTCGAAAAGGTACGCTCGGCCGGCTTCGCTCGTCGGGATCAAGAGGACGTACAGTTCAAGCGAGTCAGCTCGTGAATTCTGCGTCGACGCTCATCGTTGTCCCGAATCCGCTGGTTGACCACTGGAAATTTCAGATTGAGACGCACGTAGAGCCCGGTGCACTGAAAGTGTTCATTGACAGCGACCACAACAAGCCTTTGCCATCCAGCACTGAGCTTGTGAAGTACGACGTCGTGATCACGTCTTTCCTGCGGTTGTTGCAAGAATGGAAGACCAATCGACCCACGTCAGCGCTCGAAGAGCGCGCGCCGGAACGGTACGGCTTTGAAGACCATGTGCGCTTCGCCGATGGCACAATCCGTGGCGAAATGTCGTCGCTACTACGTGTCCACTGGGTGCGTATTGTCGTGGACGAAGGGCACCAACTTGGCGGCACAGCGGAGACCAGTCAGATGCGCATGGCACGAATCTTCTGCGCAGAACGCCGCTGGGTTATGACTGGCACACCAACCCCCAACACGATGCAGTCTGCCGATCTCCGCCACATGCACGGACTGTTGGTGTTTCTCAAGGACGTTCCGTATGGACACCAGGACGGCAAAGCGTGGCTGAAAGCGATTGCCAAGCCGTTCGAGAAAAACGACGCAATCGCGTTCCTGCGCCTTCAGCACCTGCTCAGTCGCATCATGATGCGGCACACGAAAGAGTCGGTGCGCGAAATCATCCCTGATCCGATCTGGCGAACGGTGTTTATCGATCCGACGCCGAAAGAGCATGATGTGTACAATGCTGTCGCCGGAATTGTGCGAGCAAACCTTGTTGTCACGAACCACGATCCAAAGTACCCGGGTCGACTGCATTTGGATAGTCTGCTGAACCCGCGCAATAGCAAGTACGCGATGCAGGTGGTGCGGAATCTCCGTATCGCGACTTGTGGTGGCCACTCGATGAACATTCTGCTCCCTTCAGCAGCGCGTGTTGACGCTATCAATTACGCGAACGAATCCGGCATCCAGAATGAAAAGCTCACGTCGCTGATCGAGTACATGCATCGAGCGCAAGAAGTGGGCGTTTGCAGCACGTGTGAAAGCTGCAGACGTCAATTCAAACTGCTTATGCTCGTACCTTGCGGGCATCTTTGTTGTGCGGATTGTGTGGGAGATCGCATCGAGAGTGTGGGACCAAGCTGCTCGATTTGCAACGCAGTGTATGACATCGAGATTTTCCAGAAGCTGCAGCCGGGCTTTGAGTTTGCCTTCCAAGGAGGTACAGCAATGGTAGATCTGAACGTCCGTGGAGCAGCCCCTCGCGCTCGCGAACGAGAGCGAGAAGCGGAGCGCAGGCAAGTTCTACATGCGTGGCAAGAGCGGGTGAGAAGTGGTGAGGAGCGGGTTCCGAACCCTCGCAGGGCGATCGACTACCTCCGAGATTTCGATATTATCGACGCAAGCAAGGCGCTGTACGTCGTTGCCCGAGTCAAAGAACTGAAGAAAGAGTATGCAAGAAACTATGCAGAAGCAAGCGCGTCGGGTCGGTCACAAAATGTGTCACGGCACGTCAAGGCAATCGTGTTTTCGCAGTTTAAGGATCACATTTGGGAAGTCAAAGTTGCTTTTGCACAGCAAGGAATCCAGACAGCAGACTTCATTACCGGCTGGAGCGCCAAGACCCGCATGGAGAACCTGGCCAAATTTCGTAAGGACCCGTCCGTGACTGTACTGCTTCTGACAGAAGTTGGCTCGCACGGTCTGGATCTGTCTTTCGTCACGCACGTCTTCTTGATGGAGGAGATTTGGGACAAATCGTTGGAGAAACAAGTGGTCAGCCGTGCGCATCGAATGGGTGCTCGCCAGGCGGTTGTGGTGGAACAGCTCGTGATGCGAGACACCATCGAAGTACTTTTGCTGCGCATGAATGAGCAGATTTTAAAGCGACAGGAGCGACGTCTGAAAGCAGCGGAAGCTGAGGAACTACTATTGATAAACAGAAACGAACAGCAGGGACAGTACCGCCTATCGAAGGGAGCCAGCAACCTCGAAGCGATTTTCCATGCGCACAAGAAGCAGAAGAAGCGCCACAAAGCCAAGATGATCGTGCCCTCGGTTCCTGTGACCAATGACTCGAACGAGAACAAAGCGACGCGACTGCAGCAACAGCTATACTATGTTCTCCAGAATCTCCGTCTGCTTGGTGAAGAAGTGGTCGCAGAACTCGGGCACGTGCGCTTCTCTATTGAAGACGAGCACGGAAACGTTCTGCGTGACGGGTCGCATCGGATGGCAGCGTACAAGACGAGCACTGGGCAGTTGGTGACGATGCCTCTAGTGTCAGCGTCTGAAGCTGGTAATGGCGCAGCAGCAGGCTCAGCGTCAGCTTCGTCAAGTAGACCGGTGGTGCCTGGATCTGGTGCAAGTAGAACGTCGACCTCTACTGCTAAGGTGAAGAAAGAGAGTCGAGTTGGTGTCAGTGCAGGACCGCCTGCACCCACAGCCGCTGCCACTACTGAATTTGCTCCTGTCGCTGCCCGCGCATCTGTTCCCCAGCCACCTGCTACTCCGGCCCCTGTCCCCCAAGACGATGCTACTCCTGCCCCTCAAGCTGCTGCCCCTACTGCAGCAGCTGCAGCCTCAAAGAAGAAGAAAAAGCGGAAAAGAGGCGTCATTGGGTTCCAAAGTGCTACTGAAACTCCATTGACGGTGAAATCTGTAGCTGCCGCCACCAACAGCAACGATCTTTCAGCGATTCCATCGCCCATTATCGAAGCTGCTTCAACAAGTCTGAAGACGGAGCCTCCATCAGAGCAAAGCGCAACACCGTCAAGTTTGAAGCCTGAACCCTCACAAGACAGCACTGCGGCTACTCCGAAGACATCTGTGAAGGTGGAAGCCAACCAAAGGCGAGCTCACACCACTCCGTCCAGATCCGAGAAGCCAAAGTCAAAGCACAGCGAAAGCTCAGCCGTCGTCGTCAAAGCAGAGACGACAGCTTCTCCAAAGAGACCAACTGCAGCTGTTGCAACCATGCTGTCGCCCGCACCTCTTGGATCAGCCGCGGATCCGATCATGTTGAGTGACGAGGACGAAGATGAGGATATGAGCGACGCACCCGTGATCGTCTCAGATGATGAGGCGAGTTGCATACCAGGGACTCCAACGCTGAGAACGTTGAAGTACGAAGCGACAGCAGCAGCTCAAGCGCCACAAAATTCCCAGAAGCGCCCGATCCGCCAAGTCAAGTTTACCAACTACGACGACAAAAACAGCGACACCGAGAGCGACTACATCTCGAGCGACATCGCTAGTGATTAGTTAAGCAAGTGCCGAAACATCTCAGTTGCGTGCAAGTGTGGAAACAAGGTGAGAGATGGTGGTATCATGTTCTGTTGATTTGTTCAAATACATACGACACACAGGTCCATGCAGGCTTGCCCAATGACTGCAATCACTCAGCTCCAGATAGCTTTGCCTGAATGGGTGTCGCTATTCGCCTGGTGACTCGCTTCCTGGATGATCGCGTAGAAGTTGTCAGCGCTCGAGTGCTGCTGCTCGCTCGCCTTCTTGTCCATGCGCAGCTGCGAATTGCGCAGGAAGC
>JAADXK010000453.1:0-23503 GCA_023337805.1 Globisporangium barbulae
ACGTACGTCTGTTCTACTCTGAAATGATATCACACGTTCAACGTACTCACCTTGGTAAACTCTTGTATGTGAACTTTGCAACTCCCAGCGACCATGCGTGCCCAGTTCGATAGGCTCTTGCAACGCTTTTGGAAAGCACGGATTCCAGAATGGCTGCGTCTGAACCTCTTGAAAGCAGAGCAAGAGCAAGCAGCGAAAGAAGTCGAAATTCAAGAGAAAGCGCTCGAGAAGCATATGAAAGCCCTAAAGAAGAAACAGACAGCTACCTTGAAAGCTGTCAACACGCAAAAGCAAGCACTCAACAAAGTCCTCGGAAAGCAACAGCAAGCGACTTCAAAGAGAGACCAAACGCAAGCGGTGGGTTAATCAAAGCAGAGCGCACTTGCGAAGAAGATCGTTCTTGACCAGGAGAAAGCCCTCGAGCTGAACAAAGTCCTCCGTCAGCAGCAGCAAACCTACGCAAATTCGGTGTCCAGGATGGACCTCACGGAGCAGAAAGCTCTCGCGAAGCAGACAGCGCTCAGTCGGCACGCAGAGGCCGAGATGACTGAAGCCATCCACAAGCAATTGCACGGCTATGCAAAGCTGGGGCAAGGTTGTGCTGATGCAAGTGGAGGAGGGCAAGCTATTTTGGTTTTTCAGGCTTTGGGTTGATTGGATTGACCAACACTCACAATACAATGTGAGTGTAGGTTAAAGCCCAACGCTTTTGTGTGAAAATGACGAGCTCATTTCCAAAGATCACGAGTCCTAAGCACTCCCTTCCATCAGCACCAACAGCGCTACGCACACAACACACACACCATACACGATGTCATCTCCGGCAGCGAAGCTCGTGGATATCGGCGCGAACTTGACGAACCGACAGTTCCAGAAGGACCTCCCGCAGGTGCTGCGGCGTGCCGCGAACGCCGGCGTCGACGCGATCCTCATCACGGGCACGAGCATGCGCAGCAGCAGAGACGCGCTGCAGCTAGTCAAGCGCATGCAGCTGAAGAGTAGCAGCACAACGCTCTTCTCGACTGTCGGCGTGCACCCGCATGACGCGAAGGACTTTGACGGCGCAGCCTCTATCAATGAGATGCGCGAGCTCATCCTGGCGAACCCAGGCACGGTCGTCGCCGTGGGCGAGTGCGGACTGGACTTTAACCGCAACTTCTCGCCGCGCGACGTCCAGGAACGCGTATTTCGAGCCCAAGTGGAGCTTGCGTGTGAGCTCCAGATGCCGCTCTTTCTGCACGAACGCGATGCACACGCGACGTTTGTGTCTGTGCTGCAGCCGTTCATCGACGCCAAGCGGCTGCCACCCGTGGTGGTGCACTGCTTCACGGGCAGCGAGAGCGATCTGTGCAAGTACATCCGCATGGGCTTCTACATCGGCCTCACGGGCTTTGTCTGCATGGACTCGCGCGGCTTCAAGCTGCGCACGATGGCGTCGATGATACCGACCGACAAGCTCATGATCGAGACCGACGCGCCGTTCATGTACCCGTACGGCAACAACATCAAGGCGCGTTGCGAGCCAAAGGATCTGCGAGCGGTCGCACAGACGCTCGCAGACTGCTTTCGCGTCACTCCAGATGAGATCGCGACTATGACGACAGCGAACGCTAAGCACTTCTTCGCACTCGACAAGCACGTGGCTCTTCGCGCGACTTCACCACCAGCCGCAGCAGCCACACCACATCCCAATGATGTGGCTCACAACCGCAAGAAGAAGAGCGCGCATGAGCCAGCTCATGAGCAAAAGCCCGCAGCTCCGAACCAGCTCATCGAACAGTTTGGTGTGGATGAGGCTGATGTGGTTGTGCTGGACGGTGGTAGCGGCGAAGGCGGCGGCCAGCTGCTCCGCATCTCGATCGGACTGGCGTCCGTGCTCCAGAAACCCATCCGCGTGCACTCGATCCGCGCGAACCGCAAGATGCCGGGTCTGCGCAACCAGCACGTGCACACGATCCAGCTCGCGCGCGATCTCTCGCCCAGCAGCACTCTACTCGGTGCTCAGCTGAACTCGACCGAGATCAAGTTCACGGGAGTCGGGGCGCCGGCCATAGGCGGTACCTTTGAGGCGAGTTCGCAGACTGGCGGCAGCGTCTCGCTCATGATCCAAGGTGCACTGCCCAGCATGATCTTCAGTGGAGGGAAGACCAAGCTGCGGCTGAGTGGTGGCACCCACGCGGGCTTTAGCCCACCGGTGGACTTCATGCAAGTGCCCCTCCAGCAGCTCCTGGCTCGCTTTGGCGTTGCGACCACCCTGGAGATCAAGAAGCGAGGCTTCAACATGGGCGAGATCGGCGAGATCGAGTTTCAAGTGGCACCTGTGGCCTCACGAGGACCGCTGACACCTATCGACGTGAGTCTTCCGTCCGACAAGATTTCCAAGTTGTACGTGCGCGTGACGGTTTTTGGCGCGGCCTCGGACCTTGAAGTGGTCGGTCAGCAGTACGTGGGGGCGCTCAAGCGAGCCTTGACCTCGAGTCTCGGGTCCTCGCTCTCGGAAAACGACAGGACGCAAGAGTTTGAGATCCTGACGGAAGCTGCAAAGGCCAACAGCAACAGAAACAGAGGTCGTGGGTTCAAGGGCAAGCCAGCGGCAGTCAAGGTCGAGAAACCCAATGTGAGCATCATGGTCGTGGCTGAGACCACCACTGGTGGGATCCTGTCCGTGGACCGTTCGGGAAGAGACACGCCAGACTACATGGCGCTGACAATCTCCAAGGTGCTCACTCAGTATATCGCTGATGGCGTCTGTATGGACGAGCACTTGGCGGACAACGCGATCGTGTTCATGGCGCTCGCGGCCGGCGTCTCGCGGCTGCGCGTGCCAGTGAAGGCTGCGCGCTCGTCGCAGCATCTGGAAACGGCGCTGGACGTCGTGGAGAAGATCGCGGGCGTGCGAGTGCGGCTGGAGGAGGGCGAGACGAGCGACGTGATCGAGGTGCACGGCATCGGCTTCGTAGCAGAGTGATAGAGTTGTTGGGTTCAACACAGGTTTTGATGCGTCAAACTAATAAAATGTATATCTATTTTATTTGTTAAAAATAATCAGTAAAATGAAATACATTGAATTTCTGTCTAGTGGTGCTCATTTGCTCTCCTCGAGCATAGCGAGCGAAAATGCTGGCGCGGCGCCTCTCGCTGGCCGTGCGCACAGCCGGTGGCCGCCACCAAATGCTTAGGAGAGCGCTGCGCAACTGGTCGCAGAGCCGCGACGACGCCTCGTTCCAGTTCAAGTGCACGCAGTGCGGCAAGTGCTGCACGGGCACAGGCGGCCGCGTGCGCGTGAACGAGCGCGAGATCGAGGAGATCGCCGACGCGCTCCACGCAGCGTCCACGAAAGAAGTCAAGGCAAAGTACCTACGACGCGCAAGATATCCAGCAAACGCTGGTGCAAATGCGGACAGCCAGCAGCAAGAGCAGCATTGGTGGTTCCTCCGGCAGACGCCGGACGACGCGCAGTGCATCTTCCTCGACGGCACCAAGTGCTCCATCTACAAAGGTACCGTAATGCGTACTATATGACAACAAAGCAGTGCTTTTATTACATGATGGACTCCGTGCTGAACGGCTCTCTATGGATTTCTTTATTATTATTATATGGTCTATAGCCCGTCCGACGCAGTGCCGGACGTTCCCGTGGTGGCCGCAGAACCTCATCTCGGACTACGACTGGCAGCTCACGGCGCGCAACTGTGAGGGCATCTCACTCCCGTTATCAGTATCACCCGAGTCATCACCACCATCTGCCAGTGCTATATACCCTACGCCAGCGTATACCTTCGATGACATCCTGCCCGAAGTCATCCTGCATGACGTGAGTATCAAGAGTTCATTCAAAGCCACTCTGAACCAACCTCAGCTGACCTCTTACCTTTCGATATATGCATACGTACGGTCTAGATCCATCGCTCGGGGGAGAACTTCACGTACGACGAGCTCCAAGAAATGATCGCAGACCTCCAGGACGTCGACGCGGACTTTGAGCGTGAGTACAAGAGCGAGCTTTTCACCAACTACAGTCGCCAGATCGTGTTTCGCGATGCCCACGTGACGGTGCTCGACACGTTTTTCAGGGATGTGACACCCACTCGGTGCTTCTTCTTCAACGACCGCATCCACTTGGTGCAGAGCGAGGTCGCTCTCAAGACTGAGGACACTGGACTGATTGACCGGAGTGCGCTGGTGCTGGACGTGCACCGCGCCATGTGCATAGCGCTTGTTCTGCAAAAGAGCGCAGTGGCCCAGCGAGACACCAGCGACAAGAAGAAGACGCTGCGCGTGGCTGTGATTGGCTCTGGCGCCGCCTCGCTCCCGCTGTTCCTGCTCGAGCACGTGCGCGAGATCGCTTGGTTGGACGCCGTGGAGCCCAACGCAGCAGTTAACCGAGTCGCCCGAGAGTTCTTCGGTTTGGGCGAGGCAGAGGCGAACGATCAACGGCTTAATGTGCACGAGCTCATGGGCGAAGCGTTTGTGACCAAGCAGCTCAGCAAATACACGCGCTACGATCTCATCATGCTGGACGTCGAATCTGGTGAGGACGATGGTGAGGATTTGAAAATCAAGGCGCCGCCAGCGTCGATGCTGACGCCCGAGTTCCTCGGATCGCTGAAAGAGCTCCTCACGCCGTCTGAGGGCGTGCTGGTGGTGAACGTGATCGCAGAGACCCCAGCTGCACTTAGGCATACAGAGCAGGCGTTCACGAGTGTATTCACCAGCGGAGGCCTGGTCGTCGAGCTCCCGAAGAACGCGGTCTTCTACTTGGTTGCTGACCAAAGAGGTGATGCAGCGACGAAAACGACTTGTGATGGCCAGAAGAGCGAGAAAGACGAGCTGATACAGCTGCTGGAGCGTGATACGTTCCAGCGCGAGCGCGTGCAGGCGCCTGAGCTTCTACTCAAGTCTGCGTGTGCAGTGCGAAGACTCACACCAAACTAACGAATAGAGCAACTCTACACACTCTTGCTTTGAAGCAAAACCTTGTCAGTTGATGAATTGTTCATATACCGGTATAGTTGAGGCCTTGCAGAATCGCGTCAGCTATTGATGGTCTAGACCGTTCCGGTCGCAACCTTCCTTTCCATCTTGCTCGGTGCTGTAAACTTTAAAGAGAGACCTAGTGGTGTAGCGTCCGCGAGGCTGCTCGCACAAGTTAGTTCGCTATCGTCGGCGCGCTTATATGGTAGGCACCTGGGCCAGACTTTGCCTGCGTCTAGAGCAGCTACGACATCGAAGACCTCGTGGCCTTGACGCGTCTGCGTCATCCTCGCGTTGGAGCAACACCTTGGGTCTGCAGGCTCGTTAAGAGATCTCGGAGGTCTTCTCGCGTGGCAGGTGCTGGTTGTGCGCGCACGAGCAGCAGCGAAGATTGGATGTTGGGAATGAGTCATTTCGCCTCCGCTACTTGGTTGAAGCCTAGCCCTTGACAGCCAGATGGCAAGGTACTCGTGCTTCGTGTGTCACCTTCTATGCACAAACAAAGTATGCTCGAAAAAGGTAGCTACAGACGGAGCTCGCAGACTGTCTTTACTGATTTGAAAAATATGCAGTAACAGAGTATGCAAGCATCTCTCCAGATTTGTTCCCAGAGGTCTCGGGAGTCCAGTTGAGCAAGGGCCAGTGCTCCAGAAATTAGACCTCCAGTCAGAACACCTGTGGATGAAATAAAACTTCACTCGTATAAAGACCAGTCAGCCCCCATATAGACCTCAAGGCTCAGACCAGCAGCGCCAGTGCAATCCCCGTCACTCATTCCCTCACTTGCCAACATGATGGCGCACTACCAGCCCAAGCGCTCATCCGTGGTCCTAGTACTTCTGGTATTGAGCTACTGCTTGCTTCGCACCAGCGACATCTTGAGCGTAGCGCCCAGTTCGGCGACTGCAAAGCCCTTTCCGGTCTTCCCGGTCCAAGCAAGCGACCGAGTGAGCACGAACCAGGGAGGTCAAGGGCGACCGCTCCGTCAGATCCATCAAGGTGAAGCTCCTCGGACGCATCTACGTGACCCATGCGAGCGACCTTGCGGGCGACGTGGACGTGGAGGCCAAGATCAAGGTCTCCGGCAGCTCTGAGGACGTCATGCAGGCCGTGAGTGTAGGTGTGGAATACGACATGCAAAGGCAGAGCTCTTCACGCCCGCGAGCCAGGCGAAGACCACTTTCAACGCCCTAAGTGAGACCTCCCCCTCTCTGAGCTGGTTTGGCAACGTCCTCCACTCAGCTGTCGAAGCGTTCCCGTCGCTGAAAGGCAAGCTCTGCATCAACACCAAATACCCCGTGCACGGTGTCACGGTCACGAAGAACAAGGACCGCGCGGCGTACACGGGGCAGACGGAGCTCGTGAAGGTGAGATGCGAGAAGCGCGTGCTTCCAGAGCACGTGCCAGTAAAGATCCTGAGCACGAATCCAGACGAAGGCGCGACGCTGATCGACAGTCTGGCGGCTGCCAGTGGGTCCCAGGCCAGTGGCAGCACTGCGCCAATCTCCAGCATCAACTCAACGCAAAACAAACCAGCGAGCCCAGTTGCCAGCAGCGACAGTAGTCCTTCTGTCGCTGGAGTCACATACTAAATGGCTTGTGTGTCAATCGTTGCCGCTGCGACGTTCCTCTTCTAGGCATCTCAGCATGCGAGAGAAGCTAACGTCTCGTGAATTCACTGATAGCAAAGACTTGATCTCAACCAGGAGAGTCCTGAGATCTTCACCGGGGTCTGTAAAAAGCCAAACTCTACTTACTCTAAGCGACATTAGATCTCTACTGGGTTGTCTATTGCTGCTGCGCGTCTCCCTCTAACTCGAGGTCGAGATCTGCAGTCGTGTCGGCCACCTCCATCTTCTCCATCGCGTTGTGCGCCATTCGGTTCCAGTCCACACGCGCCAGCTTGGTCCAGTACACTGCCAGCCTTATGACCTCGATCGCACAAATGGAGTACCAGAGTGCTGGGAATCCGTAGCCAAACTTGATCGCGCCGACGTACGCCAGTGGCAGCTCAATGCACCAGGTCGTGATCGAACTGGTCCACGCAACGATCGCCGCCTCGCCCATGGCGTTGAGCACCGACGAGGTGAGTATCTCAATGGCCTCGATCATAAAGCCGCCGATAAAAAGCGGCTGCACGAGCATGCAGAGCTTGAGCAGGTCGTCGTCCGTCGTGTAGAGCTGGAAGAACGCTTCGCGCATTGATAACGTCACAGTCGCGAGCAGCGCAACGCAGATGACTGTGCAGATGAGTCCGAGCTTGCCGAGCGCCTTGGCGGCCTGTGGGCGATTCGCGCCGAGACAGTTCGCCACGCGGATCTGCGTGGCGCTGCCAAAGCCCCAGAAGACTGCCCAGAGCAGCAGCCACAACCCCGAGATGACAGCATTCGCAGCGATGTCAGTCGATCCGAGCTTCGCAGCGATGAGCGCCAGCCCCGAGCTCGCGACGTCGGCGATGACGACGTTGATCGCGATCGGGAACGCGAGGCTCGTGTACGTCTTGATGCGATCCACAGTGAGTGCTCTGAGATCCCAGCCACCCCATGCCACGCGATGCATCTTCTTGTAGACCACGCAGTAGGAGATCAGCGCAATCGGCTGGAACCAGGAAGCGACCATCGTGGCCAGTGGTGAGCCGTCGAAGCCAAGGCCGCTCCAGCCCAAGCAGCCGTAGATCAGCAGGTAGTTGGCGGTGACGGCGACGCCGATCGAGACCGTGCCCACGACTGTCACGGGCGCCATCACGCTCATCGACTGGAAGTACAAACGAAGACAGACGTACACGAGCGACGGCCAGGACGCGAACGACACGATGCGCGCGAAGCGAGCCCCCAGGCGGATGATCTCGGGGTCGTCGGTCGAGAGCATCAGCACATACTTGACATTCCAGAAGCAGACGAAGAGCGGGATCGCAAGGATCGTGACCATCGCGAACCCCATTTGCAGCCACACACCCATCAATTCGCCGTTCTTGGCGCCCCACGCCTGCCCGCAGAGCGTTGTGAGCGCGCCGCACGCGCCCCAAACGAGCATGAGCGGCACCGTCGTCCACACCGACGAGAGCGAGGCTGCCGCGAGCTGTGGCGTGCCTATGTGGCCCAGAAACGCATAGTCCACGGACGTGAGGGCGATGCGAGCGAACGTTGCGAGGCTCACCTGCAGCGCCATGGACGCGAGCGACGCGAGCTCGGCGCGCAGGTCCACTTCGGGCTCATCTAGGGCTGGGAACACGCGCTTGGGGGTGAGCAGCGGTGATTTTTCCTGCGATGGTGCCATGGGGGATATTGGGTATGGACGTGGTGCGGCTGTGCTTGGCAGAGAGATGTGAAATGGGATCGAAGCACACACTGTCCATCTGATGTGGCTATCACTCTCAGTCGCGTCCACTTTATTGGCAGCCATCCAGACAGAATGTTCTCGCGGAACGTTCTGTGCAGCGCTATTTGCTAGTCAGACAAGACCTTCACTCGTGGTTTGCTGATGAGTTGGCTCGCTAGCCAGCTGTTCGATGGATAGCCCAATGATTGTGTGGTGGGTGGTGGTGAAAGACTTGTCCCAATTGTCAACTTCGACGCTCTGATATCGAGATTTATGTTGCTATCGCTGCTGATGCTGCTTGAACCGGTAGAGGTGGATCTTGTTGTGGCGGTCTACAGCGACAGCCATGCAGCAGTGCAACTTCTCTTTCCTCATGCAACGCGCACTCACCGCAATCGAGTTGAAGACCAGCGACGGCTCGCTCTTCTGCTGCAGCGCAATCAGCGCGCAGCACTTCTCGCCTGTATCGAGGGACATGATCTGCACGCTGTTGTTCATCAGGATGAAGAGGACATGGCCAAAGCCGTGACCTCCTTTTCCACTTGGAAACAATGTCGAGAGCGCGAACCGCGGCGGCGACGAATTGCCCGTAAACTCGAGCTGGATCCGCACCGGTGATTGGTGAATTGGCTCAGCTGCAGGAGTTAGCAGCAGTTGATAGAAGACGAGTCGTCCGGAATTGCTAGGCTTCTTCATCACGGGGTTTTCGAAAAACACCATCAGCACGACTCGCTTCTCGTCGGCTGTCGCTGCGATCTGTAGAATCTCGCCCTGTTTCTTCTCAGTGTTGCTGCTTGTGGTGCCCTTCTGACTGGCTGCGGGCGAAGTATCACTGTTGGTGGGAGGCTGGAGATCAAGGCGATTCCTTCGCACAGGCATGAACCAGCCAAAACCGGAGAACTGCTTCGAGTCATATTCCCACTCGAGCACCATTCCGTCACGGTCGATACTCAGCAGCTTCACACCAGTGCTGGCCTTGCTGCTGTGGAGACATTTGACAAAGAGCACTGGGTGTTTGTGGCCACAGAAGAACTCGCGCTTGACGTTCTTCAAGCGGAGTCCACTGCTGACGTCATTTGGTGTCGGTGCATCGAATTTCGCAGCAACTTCGGCATCGAACCACTGACCTGGAGCTCCGATATTGGATTTCAGGATGTCGCCACTTGAGATCCCGCAGATGACGCTTGGCTGCTCACCGAGCAGTGATGTCGTTGAAAACCAGTTTGTAGACAAAAACTGAGGTGGCAAGATGGTCGGTGAGCTCTTTTCGACGGGGATCAGTTGCTTCACTGCTTCAGAGACTCCCGGTCGCAGCAGTGAATCTGAATGGAGCTCCATGAGAAGCTCGAGTGGCTGAGGTTTCAACTTTTGAGGGTCGTCACTTGAAAAGCAGTCAATAGAATGCTGTTGCTGCTGCTGTGTGTTGCCGCCTTTTGAGACCATGTTGACACTCCAGACGTGTATGACCTTCAGCTGATTCAGCGTGATAATCCGTGTCTTGTTGGCACTGAACACGATTCTTGAAATGCTTGACTTGATCGATTTTGGCGGCGGCACGTGGCTTCTGAGCAGCAGTGCTGGTTGGTGCTGCAGATCCCACACCAGAAGCTCGCCACCGGTAGTCCCGACCACACAACAACTCGCATCTGAAGAGATTTCCACACACGACGAGTGCGAAAAGGTCGATGGCACCACGATTTTGTCGATCTCGACGAGCATTTGCTGCCAAAACTGCTTCTCAACAGCGATTTTGGCGCTCGAGTCTTGAGTTCCAATCGGAGAGAGTCTTAGTTTTATCATCTCCAAACTCTCCTCGTTCACGACACTGAGCTGCTGCTGATCCGTTGAGAGTGCGGTTGTATTTACGTTGGCAGTGGGGGCGTGAGGCTGGATACTCACCGTCTCACTCGCTTTGCTGGAGCTGAAGAACCCAAACTTCTTCTTCTTTGGCGACTCGAAGGGTGCCAGTGGAGCTTTGCCATCCATGTTCCGCCGTACAGCTACCATTTTCTTCGGCTGGGTCAGTAGCTGAAGAAATTGCACTCTCTCGTGCGTTTGCTCTTGAGATACTGCTGCCTGACGCTTTCTTGTACTCTGAAGTTGCTCGAACGCGAACTTGAACATGTCAGCTGCGAGCGCTGGACTAGAAGAGGCCGAGTTCTTGGACGGGCTCCCATTTGCTTGTGGTTTGGTATTTAAAACTCCTGAGGTCTTCGCAAAGAAGACATCACGGAACACCAAGTCTATTGTCTCGCGAACTCGAGAGCAGTCGGAGCGAAACTCGTGGTGGATGTCTGCGGCAATCTCACTGACAACCTCGTCCTGCATCCGTCAGTGAGCACACACAGATACGTGAAATTTTGTCAGCATCTACCACGTGCCAAGTCGTAAAAAGCAAAAGCGACTTACAATGATCTTCGTCATCTGTGAGATTGCGAACTGGTATCGCAGGTGCGCATTGTCCTCTTGCTCCACCACACTATGCGTGAGTTCCCAGCGCTGAACCTCAATTTCAAGCAGCTCCATGTCAGGCTCAGACTCGGCTTCTGCAGTCGCACGACCGATCCAACTGAACACGAGACCTCGGATGAAGTACACCAGCTCGTACTCGGCTGGTGCGTACGACTCTATGCCCATCTTGTCGTCGTAGGTTTTGATATCCTTCTCTCTCGGAAAAATATTGAGAGCCTCAGCGTCCCGCTTTCGGTCGGAAATGGTTTTCTGAAGAGCTTCGATTCGCTTCTCACCCGCAGCGAGCGTAGCTTGAGCTTCGTGCAATGCCTCCTCCATGGTCTTGCGTGCTGACAACTTTTCGTTCCTCGCAGACTGGATTTGCTCAACTTGCGCTCCACTCTGGTTCAGCGAGGCGAGGATCGAGCTGAAATCAAGCTGTGGGGGTGCCGCAGTTGATTCCTCTGTAAGGTCAGTCACCTTTCTCTTTGCGTGGGAATCGCTTGTTGGAGCTGAAGAAAAGAAGGTCTTGAGGGCCTCTTGCTGGTTTGTCGACAGGATCTGTAGTGCACGCTGCTTCCTCGTTCGGATATCGTTCGCCTTCTTGCTCAGCGCCTCTTTCTCTTGCTCAAAGGATAAAAGCCTCGCATTGAGGCTCTTCGCTGCGAGATCAAACTCCTGCCTTCGCCGCAGTTGGATCTCTTCTGCAATTGCGTGGATCGATTCCTTCTCGCGCGCGCTTTCTCGCGCTTGCTCGTTGTGGCTGTGCGAATGCGTTTTCTTCACCAGCTGCGCGATGAACTCCAGATCCATTCGGCCTTTTGCGAGCTCCGCCTCGAACAAGTGGGTCTTCGTGTGCACGAGCTCATTGATGCGGAAGGCTTCAGTTCGGATCTCCTCCTGCTGTTTCTCCTGAAGAACCTGAATCTCTGCGAGCAGGCGGAGCTCCTGGGCGTCGAGCTCGTCCACTTTCAAGTGCAACGACTCGATTTCGACACTTTTCTTCACGATGGTTTCGATTTGAGTCTCGCGTTCGCGCTCCCATTGCCTATACTGCGTTGCTAGGTGCTCTTGATCTGACGCCTGGTGCCGGGCTTGCAGTGCATTAACTTTGCTGTGCAGGTCATCTTGTGCTGATGCCGCGGCTTGTAGCTCTTTGTCCAGCGACTGGAAGTCCTGGACGAGCTTCTGATAGTAGTTGTACGGGTTCGGCTTGATTGGCCGTCGTGTCACGCGGCCGATGATGCCGTGCTGCTCTTCTTGCTCTTCATCGTCTCTCTCGTCTTCTCTCATGGTTCATTGCGAAAGCACCCAAAACGAAGAGACGCGTTGGTGACCATGACCATCTTTTTCGATTCGCATTTCCTCGAGCAGCCATCAACGGTACTATTTTCATGATGGTGCCTGCCACCTGGCAAGCAGATCAGGATTCGTCTTCAAATCCATAGTACTCGGGGTCGTCCTGCGCGTCTTCTTCGTCTTCGCTGTCCTCAAAGTCGGCTTCGTAGTCATTCCCAGCTTGTGGTCCACTGGTTTCTGGAGCAGGAGTGGTCTCGGAATCATCTGGAGATGTGTCGCTCGCGATCTGCTGAAACAAATCTTGGAGCAAAGGCTGGAAGTGTTGAGAGAATTCTTTTTCTGCTGGTGTTGCTTCCCGACTGCGAACAACGACTTCCAGCTCCGAGAGTACTGACCTATCCGGAAGAGATTGTAGCGGTTCATTGTCAGCGACGTCTTCGTCAGCGACGTCTTCGTCAGCAGCTGTTTTGTTCTCGTCGTGATACGAGTCAGTCTCAAGAGCACCGGCGTTGACGCTTGTCTCCATAGTAGAGAACACATTTGCTAACTCGACAGAGCTCGGAACGATTTCGGCGGAAAACACTAAGCTGTCACCTTGAGCAGCATCTTCAACGGCATTGTCAGCAGTGACGGGGATAGCTTTGAGGCTGGAGAGCATGTCGCTGAGACTCGGACGCAGCTGAATGCCTTCTTCGTTATGGATCATCACCGACGAGCTGATTGGATCATCTGGCGCTGGATCGCTGAGCTGGAAAGAAGAATCGTTTTTAACCCGCTCACGACTGCTGTCCTCATCTCGTGCTGCTTGATCTTCGTGATGTTCTTCGCTCACATCATCTATCATTGCGCCTGAAGAGGCCTCATCCAAGACGACTGGACCGGAGTCGATTTCACAAAGCTTGTCATTGCCGTGACTCATCGTAGTGACATCACCTGCATCCGCAGACCATATTCCGTGTGTGGAGTCGTTTGCTACACCTGGATCGTCCATTGTGTGCGTGTTTCCTGCTGTTGTTTCTGATCGAAGCGGCTTTTCGTTCCTCTCAATCGCATCATGAGCTGAGTGTGAAGTCGGTGACGCTGAACAACCGTCATCTTTAACACAAGCTTCACTAGCAAGTGCCAAACTGATTTCTTCGTGGTTTTCACGATCCTGGATTGCACAAGGTGACTCAGCACGCACAGTCTCTCCTCTTCTTGGCATATTTTCTTGACCAGCTTCGTCTGCTGGAGTGCTTGGAGTCTCAGGTTCGCTTTGTTCAGGCTTCAAGTCGTTGCATTCGGCTGCTTTAGGACTCGGATCTTGCGAGATATCATCAACTGATGGAGTGGGCTGCGGGACTTCTGGAACACTTTTCTCGTGACAGAACTCATCTCGTTCCTCCAAAGCGGCAGATTCGATCGCCTGCAACAGCGTGAGGTCGTCATCGTCTTCACTCTCGAGGTCAAAGCGAAGATCATCACTGGGACACTGCCGACTGCTATTGCGATCACAGCCTTCGAGAACGCCAAGCACGTGCGTCTCTAAGCTGCTCGCATTGCTCCTGGAGTCACCATCACCTAGCACTGCAATGTGAAACTCGCTGATCTCTTGCTGTGATGATGCGGGCTCGGGGGAAAGGAGCGATGATATAGCCCAATTGTCATTATCGCTGGAGCCCAGGCTGCCTTGGATAGCTGGGTGATTTCGCGGCGGCTGAGTGAAGCGCAAAGATCGATAGGACGCATTTGCTGCAGTGCGAGGAGGCTGGGGGTACCACAATGCAGGTGACGAAACATCGGACTTTCCACGCAACTCAGAGGCTTCTTGGGCGGTTTGCTGCGCCAACTCTTCTTGCAACGTTTTAACTTGAGAAGACAGCAGGTTCGCACCAATGGGGACGGCGTGCTTTGCTTTCGCTGTTGGTCTCAACTCTATTGACTTGCCTGATTCGTATTTCGGTGGAATGTCTTCAGCGAACGCGTTCGATCGAGGACTGTGAAACATCTTGAGAGTCTTCTCGACCGCCGGAAGGTAGATGTGCTGCTTCAGCGCTTTCTTCTCCTGCTCCTTGCGGCGTTTCGCCGTGTTCGCCTTGGTCCCGTACACTCGTGTCGCGAGCTGCTGCATGTTTTGTGCGTCAAAATGGATACCGTCGCTGCTGCTCCACTTGCTAGGCATTGGAGGCGACACCATGCCATAGATCCCTTGGTGCGTCGAAGAGCAAGCGCCGTTGAATCTGGGTCTGTCTCGTGGTGAAGCAGGAATGAATGTCTGTGTCTCCGATCCACGAGTCTTTGTCCACTTCGAATTCTGCGATCTCGCAGGCGCTGTTGATGCGAAGCGCATCGATGGCAGGATGTGGGTCAACTCATCGTCTGGCCTGATCGATTTGCCAGTCAGCCGATACCATCTTCGGCAGCTGAAAGCAGCCTCTGTTCTTGCGGCTGGTTGGATATCTGTCTCGTGCGTTCCAGTATCATTTGGATCAGCCGGCCTTGCTTCACTCTGGGTTTCACCATCGTCTCGGGCAAGATGGCTCACGCTTTCAGCAGCCTGGTTGAAGTTTAAATTAGTATCTGACGTTCAAGCGTGCTTCCTCTCTATCTTCTGTTCTTACCGCGTCGGAGTTGTTAACCAGAGAAGTGGTGAGGCTTTCGCAATGAGCTGCGGCTTCGTCTGGTGCGAAAAACAAAAGCATGTCGATGTGAGTAGCGAGCCTCTATCATGGTTGTGTACGTTTGCGTTCATGCTGTAAACCTGGGGTGCTTCCACGGAGAATCGCGCCTTCAGCCATTGCGTGAAGAGGAAGCAGAGCTGGTGGTGTGAGTAGCTGACGCTCTTCAAACGCTTCGACGAAGTCTCCAAGAATGCAGCATTGGTGTGTTTGGCGCCAGATCTTCGTCTTCGCCTGGCATATTTTTAGACCTTCGACAAGGGCTGCGTTGCTGTCTGAATCGCCTGACTATCATGTTGTTGATTTGCACGCTGAGGCAAGGATTTTCACAAGCAAGCATTGCTGAAATTTGCATTATGATCTTAAATAACACCAGCTTGATCCACACTGCGTTAGTGCAACTGGGAGAGGTGTAAGAGCACGTGGGAGGGGAACGGGGCCAGCAGCACACACAGCACTTACAACAGACGAAAACAACATCCGCACGAGTCTCCTTCGCGCGACGAGACTGCCATCGGTCTTCACTTCGTCGCTCTGCTTGAACACGTCTGTATCTTTCTGGTTTGGTTGGCGCGCGAAACTCATTTACTCCATCTTTCACGATGAAGATGGCATTGCAACAGCTCAGAACTCGTAACTCTCACCGTCAGACAGAGTGCGTCCGTCGCGAGGGGCTTGGTTCTTCGGATCCATCGGTGTCTCCGGCTTGTGCGATCCATCCTTTCCGCGAAATCTCGAATCGTGGAAGTCAAAGACCTCCCCGGTGGATCGGTTCGTGCTGCCAAAGTCGCTGGTCCCCATGCTGCTTCGATCCAGCTCCCGTTGGTAGGGCACCGCGCGCGGTGGCTGCGGACGGTGAAGCGTGAAATCCACCGTAGCCATGGAGATGTCGGAGAGACGGCCTTCGTCCAGCGTCGTCAATTGGTCTCCAGTGCTGGCGCGATAGCGATTGAACTCGTCATCATCGTGTATAGACGACAGCTCAGATTCGCGGTTGAAACTGTTACTTCCGGGCACGCGGTACGACGTGTAGTGCGAGTCTGCGTTGAATCCGAGCGACGTACCCATGGAGTTGTCGCTCTCAAACGACTTGATGATCGCGCTGGGGATGCGGAAGTCGTTCATTTCATGGTTGTTGAAACCGCTTGCTGAGTTGGTGTAGTACGGGTTGCCGCCGCCTGATATCATGTTTTGTTGCGTATTGCCGGAACGCTGCTGCTGCAAGTGAGAGTTTCCAATCATTGCCGCTGGACTTCCAAAGCCGTCGTATCCGCCCATCTTTGGCGACGACGCACGGAATGAACCAGACGACGAAGCAGTCTTTGGCTGGCGGCTGCTGACACGTTCGTGGAATGCGAGAGCACTCGCACTCAATCCTGGCGGCTGGTGGTATTCAGAGTGTTGGCTGTGCGCCGAATTGTACTGGTCCTTCCACTGAAACTCGGACTCCGGGTGCCAGTCCATCTTCGAATGATTCTTGGTCGTGAGCGTCGGCATGAACCCGCCACCGCTGCTTCGGAACATGTCGTCCCCTGGGTTGGATGGCTGCTTGCGCTTGCAGAACACGATAGCGAGCACGACGAGCACGAGCACGATGACGCCGCCGATGACCAGTCCGATGATCAGCCCCGTCGAGATGCCGCTCGACGTCTTGGCCGTGTCTGTGGAAGCCACGGTCGTCGTCATGAACGTGATGAAGTGGTAGCTTGCGTTCTTCGGGTTCACTGGTGGGATAATAATGTGCGCGAACACGTTGTAGTCGCCCGAGGCGTCGAAGTTCATCTTCTGGTGGAACGTCGCCGAGTCGCCCGTGAAATTCGACGTCTCCTGTGTTGTGATTTTCCTCATCGAGCCTGTCCGAAACACGTCGCACACGGTCGTGCGGGAGCACGTGTGCACATTCGCGTGGCCGATCTGCACGGGACGGCCGGTCGTCGGGTCGGGAACGTACGTCGGCAGCGAATGCAGGTTGAACGCGTTGCTCCCAAGGTTGAGCGTGGCCGTGAAGACGTACTCGGTGTTGACGAGTGGCACGATCTGCCCCGCCGTGGCCGAGTTAGAGATCGCGAGCGTGAGCGGGCAGTCATTCCCCTGTGCCTGCTGCTGCACGTACGCGAAGTCGAGGTTCTGCACCTCCATGCCTTGATCTACCCAGTAGCAGTACGTCGTCTTGCCATCGTACTTGTAGTCTGTCAAGACAACACACGTCCACCCAGCGCACACATACGCACCATGTCGTTCACAAACAGCGTTAGATGCAGTCTTATATTCGCACGCACACGTACACGCGACGACGACGCACCGTAGAGCGACGGCGGCGAACTCGTGGCGTCGGCTGTGGAGACGAGCGCCAGCGCGAGCGCACATGCGATCCCGCGCGCGGAGACCATTTGGTTTCCGTTCCTATCGTCTCGGGGAGAATGGATCCAGGCTTTTGCGTCGAGGCGCGCAAGCAAGTCGGGCTTCTTCGAAGCAAGCAAAGGCAAGCAGCAGCGCCAGCCAGCAAAGCAGGATTTCACGCTGCTGGAGAGCCAGGTCGCAACTGCACGACACCTGTCGTTCGAAAATTATCTTCCTGCTGATTGGCGAACGTCCAAAATCGGACATGGTCCGATACATTTGCCTTTTGCGTGTCCGACGACGTCTGGAATTTATACCGTCGGACAGGAGTGCTTCAAGAAATTGATATTTTCACTTGTGCTCACTATTAGTATTCATTACGGGAGTTTCGTCGTGTCCGATTTTACAATTTCACAGTGGCTTACGCTACCGCGCGGCTGTATTCTTCAAGATATTTTCGGAGAACAGAAACAACATGGTTCGTTTCTGTTCACGTATCACCTCTGGTAATGAGAAAGAGTCAGACAACCTATTTGTTTCTGATGCAGAGGTTCCTTAAAACTACCAATCTGTTGAGAGAAGCGCATAACCACCTAATGCATATGGAGTTAAAGAGATCTCTCATTTGTGAAGGCTGCACAATATCAGCATGAAGGCAAACTTCAAGACTATTGACACTCCCTTCACAAATGATCTGATCATATTTGAAAGAGTATCTAAAATTATCCGGTTACTCATTGGGCTATACCCTCTATTCGCTGTCAAGAGTATTGACGCTCAAATAAAAGGTTTCGAAACGCTATTGCTTTCCAGGTCAACGCTCTGGACCGATCGAGTTTCACATCACTTTGCAGGAAGGCTTTTCGCAGCCGTCCACAGCGTTTTCCTGAACCTTAAAGATAATATTTTCGTTAGTTAGAGAAAAATGTGTGGAATTTGGGCGGGTTTGTCCATAAAAATCTTGTTCTCTGTAGACGCCGTCCACACACAAGCGGGATCACGAATCAGCGAGCACAAGCACAAATAAAGCGCAAGGCAAACGACAATACTGCCAGCATTCTCGCTTGCAAGGAAAAAGAAGCGCCGCCTCCTGCGGGCGCTGCTGCGCCTGGAGGTGGCCAACATCCTCGCCTCATTCAGCCCCAAACGCCCGCTCATGCCAAGAGCGATTCACTCTCTCTAGCTACTGCGGCGACGACGCAGTCGCCGACTTTCGGTTCGCCCTGCACGCCATCCGAGAGCTGACCGCGCTGCTGCTAATCCCCAACGTCGTCATCATGCCAAACCGATATTACATTCTCAGCGAGGAGGCGTTGTGCCTCGTGCTCTTCCGTCTCGCCTACCCAAGTCGGTGGGTGTCGGTGTGCGCCAAGTTTGCACGTACTGCTGGTCCGCTCAGTCGCATATCTGTTTATGTTGTGTGCATCCTGCGTGATCGGTGGGAGAAGTTATTGTTTTTAACAAGAACTTGCTGAGGAATCGAATGAGTGTGTATTGTGAGGCAGTGCGTAGGCGTTCGTTAGGGGTAGACTTCGTGTACGGGTTCATCGATGGCACCAAATTAGGCATTTGCCGCCCGCCTGACGACCTGCAGACCAAGACATACAGCGACCACAAGCTATTCAACAGCCTCAACTTCTAGCCGTGACAACGCCTGACGGGATGTGTCTCCACTTCTCCGACCCAATTGGCGGTCGACAACACGACGCGACACTGCTGAAAAACAGCGGCCTTCTGTGTCAACTGGACGCGCTCGGTGACGAAATCGACGGGAAGTACCTGTACGGCGATCTAGCGTATGGCGTGAGCAGCTTCATATTTAGTGGGTTTAAAGGAATATCGCTGTCTGACGAGTAGCGACAGTTTAATGCATCAATGAGCGGCGTGCGCGTTACTGTGGAAGAGCGTTTTGCTGTGTTCAAAGCGCTATGGGCGTTCCTTTCGTACAAGAACAATGTAGCGGGTTTCGGTCCAACCCGACTATCGCAAAAGCGAAGAGCTGAGTGGATCTGACCCTTGAGGAAGCATAAAGCAAACGGAATTCGCACAGAGGTGTGAGCCGATGCTTGGTCTTGGGGTCTTGAGTCTCGGGCTTTGGGGGCTTCAAGACGAAGAAGCAATTTGGATGGAAGAGGAGGCGACTTGAGTGGTGGAAGGCAAATTTGCACCTGATCAGAAATGCAGTCCTGGTTCCTGCTGCTACTTGAAATGCACCCGAAGGGTTCCTAGAGGTTTACTCGTAAAACCTCGCTCCTACATATAAACCCTACAATCCTGATATATAAAACCTTGAATAATCTGAGGTTCAACCCATAGGCCTTGAACTTGAAGTCTGACGGGGAAATTTCCTGCGATGTGATTGGCTCGTGCCACTCACATGAATCTGGCTGTCGCGTTGGCCGCGTTACCAGTCCAGTTCCCAAAGAGTAGGAACCATCATTCCGCACATGATCGTAACCAGTGGTGATTACTCCATAACGCCAACTGTCTGTGCCGGAATGGTCTTGTGATATCATCCGATGACGTCATCTGTACACATGGGTATCGGCGGTATTACCGGTATTCGATCGGTAATAGTCACCTATGGTGCACTGTGAGGTGATGTGTACCACACACATCTGCCTCCATGTAATGGTCATTGCGGACCCATTACAAACAAGAACAAGCTGCTGCTCTCGCCCGTCGGTAAAATCGTCAAGGTTTGCATGCTACTGACAAATTGTCATGCTTGTGTGAAACGAGGCAATCAAATTAGTGATTTCTTTGAATGTGAACCGCCAACACTACGTGAATATCTGCGCGGCTAATTGAAAAGTTTTATTCTTTCTTCGACATCATTTGAAATAAAGCGAACAGGTGTTCATGCTCTTTTAGAAGTTCTCTGCACTTCTATTCATCATGTCCTCCCTCTCCTGCTTCCGAGCTTGTTGTTCTTCTCTGTCATTCTCGCGCTGCTTCTCCGCGTATGCACGCCCGAGCTCGCGTTCCTTTTTCGCCTCCTCACGCTCAAGCTCGCGCTTTTTCTTCGCTTCCTCGCGCGTTGTCTCACGCTGTTTTCGTTCTTCCTCGCGCTCGAGTCGGCGTTCTGCCACCTTCAACTCCCAAAGCTGCAGTTGAGCATCACTCTTCTTCTCCTCGTCCTCACGCATTTGCTCTTGGAGCTCTTCCGCTCGATCAGGCCTAGTCGTGCGGCGCTTGGGTGGGCGGGCGAGCTCTCCTGGTCGCTTAGTTTCATTCATTCTCTGGATCGCGCGCACACACGCACGGCCTGGTCTGCTTCTCTTTGTCCCTCGTCTTTCTTTCGTTGCTTCTCTGCTGCGGCTTCTTGCTCTTCTGCGAGGTCGTCCAGGCGTTCGACGAGGTCGACCAGGACCTGAACGATTTCCGAGTACTCCCCGTCCTCGAGAAAGAGAGCAGTGCACTTCAACCTTCAGTACAATATTGCGCTGCTGCAAGAGGTGTTCGCTGCAAAACCATGGGCGGCTGTGCATGGTAGGACATGCGAGACGTGGGAAATCATTGCAAGCGATATATCTACTGTTGTTAGCAAGGATAGGAGCGGATCGGAGGCGGTGCAAGTGGAGCATGGTGGCCTTCAAGAAGGAAGAGCTGCAGTCGATGCACGCGTCGGGCGCCGTGGAGGAGTTTGACAATCGGAAGAAGCTGCTGACTGACCTGTCCAGCTGGGTGCGCACATATTTTTTTGTTTGGGATGAAATGCAGCTGGTTCAGCACTAACAAATGCACCGGTGTGACAGGTCTCTGAATACGTAGACGACAAAGCTGCCAAATCCACGAAAGAGCGTGCAGTCGCTGATAGAAAAGAAGCAGTTGCGGAGGAAATTATGCAGGCAGCTACCAGCGGGCTCAAGCGGAAGCCAAGTGAGTCAGGTTCAACCCATATCTCGGCGTGATTATCAAAGAGCAGGGTGAGCCGACTCGATGACTACTTGGGGAGCAAAGAGGCGCGTGCTGCAGCAGCAGCAGTACTCAAGAATAAAGAGCTCAAGATCGCAAGGCAGAGACTAGATATTGATCGAGCGAGGTTGGAGTTAGAGCGTGAGGAGCGTTTAGCCCGTATTGCTGCCATGCAAGCCAACACGAGCTTGCTGCTACGTCTCATGAACAAGTTGGACAAGCAATGATTCAAACAGCAATCGCACTCTTTTGGTAACAAATTTCGTATTCGTGGGTAGTTGAATTCAATCGAAACCAGCTAATCTCGCACATGCAGGTACTCGCAGGCTGCTGGTGGCTGCACGCCAAAGAAATCTGCTGTCTCATTCCCGTTCATGCATGCACGGATGTTTGTCAGAATAGTGCTCATCGCATACATGTGATCTACTGGTTGGAGATGCAGCTTTTAATTCTTGGAGCAGTCGCAGAACGCTCAGTTCCGAACGAGCCGCCCAAAACCCCACTCAACACAAACTCGCACTCTGCTCATTTGTGCATTGAAGAGAGCTTCCTCCGCAGTGAGTTGTGCTCCTTTGTGTGGAGCGAGTATCTGCTGTTGTAAGAATGCATGACTACAGGACCTTCACTCTTGGAGTGCGGGCCGTCATCATTTAGACTCTCTCCCTTTTTACATACATTCTAGGATAGCAAATGAAAACGAGTAGCGTAAACTACACGCACGCAAGGCACGTGCGACAAGTTGAAGATTCATATTAGATAGAAAAGAAATCAGAAAGAATCCAGTGGGGTAAAGGCATGGCAGGATCTGTGTCTTGCGACACAGATATGCGTGTCTGTGTCCTACGCCCATGTCCTACCTACAGGGCGCCCCTCTTGGACAAGAAACAACGAGTAGGAAGGCAGGCAGAAACAGATAGACTCACACACTCACTTCTCATTTTACCTCAATACCAACAACCGCCTTCCACTCAAGCTCCTCGCCTCGACATCCTCTTCGTCTCTTCGCCTCTCTCCACACACAACCGTGGTCCTCGCTCCCAATGATTCTTCGCTCTACGCCAGACCAGCGCTCATCTCGCTCGGTCCTTCGACTGCATCAAGTGCCTGGTCGTTACAGCTGTCTTCCATAGGCGGAATCACCGTAGAAAGCAAAATGCTTTCCTCCAGCAGTCAGCGCTGAACAAGCCTACTCCACTAGCTTGCTTTTCGTGAGTAGATACGAGTCGTGCCGGCTGCCAGGTAGAGGACCGTAGAGATGCACAATAATTCCGTCTGGAGTCACGACGGACTGGTACTTGACAGCGTGCTTCCTCTATGCACGACACAAGCAAAAGGAGTCAGCCAATACGCTTGAATCGATTGATCAGACCGCTCAATAGTACCTTGTAGCCGCTGTACACAAACTACTGGTTTACTGCGTCGGTGAACGCTTGAAGCTTGAGCGGAGTCAGTCGAAAACAGTCGAAGTCGAGCAAGTGAGTGAACTTGCTGTATACATGCCCCAACACTCCGTTTCCTATGATCGAAATCACAATCTCGTCGCGGCTGAAGAACTGCTGCATGTCGCTGAGGGAACTCGGGTACGCCAATCGGCGCAGCAGGATGCACAGTGCTTGAGTGCCTGATGCTGTGTGGCGCGAGCTCGTTCGGAATGTGTCGAGAAGGCGAAGCAGGCGGGTGAGTACGTCGACCTGCTCTCTCGTAAAGCGAAAATTCACCTTCCACACAGTACTCTCAGCCAACGAAGAGTTGAACGCGAGATGTCTCGCGCGGCGCCGCGCTGCGGCCTTCTGTCGCTCGTCTTCAGCGTCGCCTTTTTCAGCAAGCAGCAGCAGCTCGTCGTCGGAGCTTTCGTCGCAGCGCATTTTTGGAACTGAGTGCCAGGGGTGATTTTCTAAATTGAGTTACGAATTGTCGGAATGCGAAAAGAAATTCTACAGTACTATTTAGGATAGATTCCACAGTCAAATTAGGATAGAAAATCAGTTTTGCGAAAGGCTACTATCGAGGTGGACGTTTCATACAAAAATTATTACTAAAACCTGTAAAATATTGGCTTGCTGAGACAGGACATAACCCAGGTCAGATAAATCCAGTGGCCTGTGGTACGGTCAGGACAACCCCATGGCATGATGTGTGGGTGTCCTGTCACGGTGTCCCACGGTGTCGCGCCCTGTCGCACCCCTGTCGCGTCTTTGCGAAGGGAACTACAGACATGCCCCCCAATATGTTACATTGCCAAAAACACATACCCTCTTTATGTCGATATTTGTGTGGGCACACTAATTTTCTTTCAAATTTCGCGCGCATTTGCGCTACATCTACGAACGACCACGATGCCGACGAAAGTCACGCGAGCGCGCATGACACACGCCCAAAAGCAAGCACTGCGGGCGCATCATGCTTCGCATTCAGATCTCACACAGCAAGAGCTGGTTGCATGGGCGAAGACCACGTTCAAGCTACCAGTTACGCCAAGCAGAATGACGATTTGGCGGATCCTGAACGGCCCTGTAGACGTGAATGTGTCAAACTCAAAGCGCAAG